>AP028909.1:3977978-4273579 GCA_036186465.1 Nesidiocoris tenuis
CGTTCAAACTCGAAGTTCAAAATAGAGTCAAAATAAAGTTCAAACTAGAAGTCTAACTCAAACTGAAGTTCAAACTCGAACTGAAACTCGAAGTAAAACTCAAACTGAAGCTCAAACTCGAAGTAAAACTCAAACTGAAGTTCAAACTCGAAGTCAAACTCAAACTGACGTTCAAACTCGAACTAAAACTCGTAGTTAAACTCAAACTGTTGTTCAAACTCGAACTGAAACTCGAAGTGAAACTCAAACTGACATTCAAACTTGAACTAAAACTCGATCTGAAACTCGAAGTCAAACTCAAACTGAAGTTCAAACCCGAACTGGAAGACGAAGTCAAAATCAAACTGAAGTTCAAACTCGATCTGAAACTGTGCAGAGAATATATGAGGCTGTGATTTCCAAAACTCGCTCCTTGCAATTTTAACGAAAATTGGGGTGACAGCTGTTTCTGAAAGGTTTGTGTCCGCTCTTTCAGAATCCGAAGACAGAATTGAGAAAAACGCGCTCCTTCTCCGTTTAATTGACCTTGAAATACCTGGATGAGATCCAAAACTTGTTTCTTGCAGTCAGTTGTGAGTTCCAAAACTAGCTCGATGAGATTTTGGTAGTAAAATTCGCTCCTTGAGCTAGGTAACCTTGTCAAGAGAAACCTGTCACCTCAGTTTTCGCCAAGACATAACCATGCGTGTCTTCATGGATTTATGTGAGATCTCTTAAGACTCTAAGCTGGGTCAGTCCCAAAACTCATTAGATGCAAGGTTTAGTGCCAAAACTCGCTCCTTGTGAATTTAAATTCGTTCCTACGCAATTATTTTTCAATAGATTTATCTTTCCTTGCATACAGAGCTCCATTGATGTAAGCTAAATCATGTGGTGCAAAAAAACATGCGAATCGGCTTAATAATAACGTTTTAGAGGTTTTTCGTGATTTCTGAAAAACGGTTTACCTTGCAAGGAGCAAGTTTTGGAAATCAGTGCCTCATATATATTTATGCATTGAAGATCGCTCAAGATAAAGCCGGATTCACATGTGCGTTTTTCTCTACGTCCTGCATAATGAGTTCTGATTGGTTGCCAGGTAAAGTTACTTGGTGAAGCGCGCGCGTAAAACTGGCAGCCAATCAGAACGCAGAATGCAGGGCGCAGAGAAAAACGCACATGTGAATCCAGCTTTAGTCGTTGGGCAAAAAAGCGCACAAGGATACGAAACTAGCAGTAATAACCTGTCACAGTGGACTAGGCTTCCAACTTACATCTGAGGTTATCCGCTAGAGCATGAGTCAGCCTCTCTTCTGGTTATCGCTAATCCTCAGGTTGCTACCAAACCTGCCTACCCCATGTATTGTAACAAGCCCAATATCAAGTTGTATCTGAAAGCAAAATGAATGCCTCAAACATTAAAAAAATCCTGTTTAAATTTCCAGGATATTCCCCAAATCTTAATTCCCCGGACATCCAAAATTTTTTCAATTTATGGGCAGGTGTCACCATCTTGTAGTAAAAAGTTGGAAAAAGTCGTTTTAAAGCTGAGAAATTTTTCGTTAAAAAAAGCGCGGTTTCCTTGAGAAGATGAATAAGAGATGATAATAAATCTCCGTAACAACGTATCTTGGCATCTGATTGTGATAAATGCAGCAGGCGGTGTCTCGATCCGTTTTTGGTCTAGATCCACCCGATTGCAGGGCAGACTTGGCCGTTTGTAAGAACGTAACGAAGCATTTTGGAGTTTTTGGAATAAACTCGCCATTTCCAGTCTCATTGAGAAAAAAAAATAGCCGACTGTAAATTGAAAATGTCATCAACGTTAATATAGTCGATGTATTTACATTAGTAACACATGATTAGTTCATAGTCCTCCACATAGTAGGCATATTATACATTCAAATAGACAGAACTGTTTCTATTCATCGTTATTTACACGTATCATATGCAATGAAGAGAAAATCCGTTAAAATCGCTAAAACTTAAGAATCACAATAGAAAAAGTAATTCGCTTTTTTCCACGCTGTTTTCTGTTTGTAACCTTTCTTTTCAAATAGAAGAAACTCTAATGCCAGGGCGGCTATTGTCCGCCGTTCTCGGCGCCGTTCATCACGACATCGCCGTCGTCACAGTTCCGCACAGTCAACTGATTGTCCGCCCTAGGTTTTTTCGAGGCGACATCGTCGTTCGCCTCGTCACATGGCGTCCGTTTACGGCGATCGTCCGAATTATTGTTCACTAGAACACACCGGTCCGGGCTACCACTAACGTCTTTAGTCCGAGGCGACGACGAACGGTCGGCCGACGTCTGTCCGGGTGACGGCGAGGGCGAATCGCTCGGCTCGTCCGCCGGCTCCTCCGTCGAGGGGTAGCGCTGCTTGGTGCCGCGCGGCCCCGACAGGCCGTTCACCGTGGGCGACTTCGGGGGCGGGTCCGCCTCGGCGGCGCGCAGGCTGGCGAGTTCCGCCTCCAGATTGGCCGCCGACTGTTTGGTCTTGCGAAGCTCTTGCTGCAGGTAGTAAATCGTGCTCTGCATCCCTTCCACGTCCTCGTCCAAATCTTGCAGAAGCTCGTCTAAATCTGGAAAAAAGTTTTTTTGCGCTTAGCAAATTTTCTTGTGAGGTGCACCTCCTATAAGGGAATAGTCTGAATTAACTAGAGTACTCAAAAACGTTCAAATATCAAAAAAGTCATGATCTCAAAAACAGTTTTTTTGGTTTTCGACCCCTTAACATTTTTTTATCGGATTATCCCGACAATGTGCCTCAAGTTGGAGCAAACCAAAACTTTTAGGACCAACCGCGCCAAAATTGGCTCAGCGGTTTAATACGGAGTGGACGGACGAAATTTTGGCCAAAAATTTCGTCCAGCCACTTCGTATCAAACCACTAATCCAATTTTGACGAAACTAGTCTTGAAAGTTGTGGTTTGCTCTAACTTGATGCACATTGTCCGGGCAATCCAACCGGGAAAGGTGAAGGGGTCCAAATCAGCATTAGTATGGTCCATTTTGGAAAAAACACAAAAACTCAATTTTGAAGGTGATGCCGTGGGTCTAGGATTTTTTTTGAGTATTTTTCCCGGATTTCTCGCTCGATTTACCATAGGATAGGGTTTTTTTTTGAAAATTTTGTTTTTAATCGGTTTGGCTTGAGATTTCTTACAGCAATTTCTCCTTTTTCGCGTTTTTGCCAATTTGAGGGGTTCTACTGAACCGAGTTTGAATTTTTTGAGCTTGTTGGATTCCTTGAAGGTTTCTACACCGTTTTCACTCCCTGTAAGTCAAAATTGGTTGGATTTCAGTGTTTGAAAGCTGGTTTAAAGGCTGATTTTTGACGTTAATAAAAATATTTTTTTCAAATTGACATTAGAAAAAAAATTTAATTAAAAAAAATTTTTTTGAGTAGGTTTTAGGCAGGTACATGGCACAGAAAATTAGCAATTTTCTACAACTCCCCAGGACTGAGAAAATGCAAATAACCTATTCCAGCTGGAAAATCCAAGGTACGAGCCTAGGAAAAATTTCAAAAAAATGACGGATTTGACTTCGGGGTTTTCCTGGCGCGAGTCTTTAGATTTTGACTGAGAAACATAAAATTTGGCGAGTTTTCAAGATTTTGATCAACAGGGTCAATTTCAGGGGAGTGAACCAAAATCACGTTTTTTCGCATTTCCTTGGTTTTATGGCCTGAGCACCTATGGGGTTAAGGCAAAAATGTAATGCAGAAGAAAATGGGCGTCCGTTTAAAGGCTCGGAACTGGAAAAAATGCGATTAATGTTCCAATGTCACTAATCTACTTAGCAGAGTTTTTTTGCTCTCACAGCTCAGATGAGCCTTAGTTTGAGCCCCGAACTGAGGATTTTTCTTTCAAAACAACTCCATACGTCTTCTGAGAGCATTGAACTATTCGCGACAGTTTAAGCCGGAAAAAGCTGTCATTTCGGCGACTCAAGGTACTTGCCACAGATATGAGCTGCGTCTGCAAAATACCTGACTGCGATTTCTTCACTTCTTCGCTGAAACTCTTCTGCAGCGCCAGCTCGCTCTCCAATTTGGCCAACCTTCCCTTGGATATCATGGCGGCGAGTTCGTCGTTTTCCTGGTGAAGCTGTCTACACCGGGCCATGAGCCGTTTGCCGGTATTGCTGGAACGACAACGAATCCCCCCGTCAAATATTGGATGAGGTAAAAAAAGCTACGACCTCAAAAAAGTTTTCGGGCAATCTGGCACCTTATTTTCTCCTATCACCCTCCACACCAATTACAAAGTGTCACATAACTCGGGGGAAAATTTGTATTTTGTACCGAACCAATGAAGACCGTTTGGCCCCAATTGGAGTAAAAAATTTTGGTAAGATACAACCTGATGGATATTGCCAAGGATACTTGATCCAAAAAGTGTCCGAAGAATCCCGCTGCGAAACCCGCAATAGTGTATTTCAAAGATAGGTTATCCCACAGTCTAAGTAGTTTTCCAGGTTTCGTGCTAGATTACTGCCATGAAATAGGATTTTTCCATCCCAGAAACTGATCAAACCCAACAATTGAGGTTGATTACACAAGGAACGTTAAATGTTTCTTAAAATTTCTTTTATTTTAAGAAAGGCATCGTCCTACAGATGCATTTCACCATCGCGCGATCAAAATATCTTCTCAAACTGTGAGCTCTTTATTACCTTACAAAAAAGGACATTTTCCCTTCCATCGGTATACCTATTTTCCAAAAATCCCAGAAATTATCAACTCACCCTAGAATTTCCCCTACTGACACAAAATGAATTGTAACGTTTTCTTATGTTAGATGACAGGGCATATGTTTTCGAGAACACAAAAACACATCGACTCCATCCCAACCCAATCCAGAATGGTTTTACAAAATAGACTCACTTCAAGTGAAACTGATTCATAACGAAAATACAGGCGAAATCGCTATTTTTCAGTTCTCTCCGTTTTACGGCAAAAAGAATTGAATTTACGGCACCTGTCAGGAGTGAACTTCCACGCAGCGAGTTCGCCTTGAGTATCTTCCAGTTTCGTTTTGGTTTCTGCAAGTTCTTGTCGAAGCTTTTGCAGCAGAATGTTGACAGCCGGATCCAGGAACGCGGATTTCAAGGCGTTTCCGCCGGGCAATTTCATTTCCGAAAGTTGATCCTTCAGCAAGGAGAAAAAAGTAGATTAGTCACATCTCAGAAAATAAAGTTCAAATAGTTGGAGTAGGTCGGTTTATCATCATAATATGATGATGATATATACAAATCGTCACTTAAGTTCTAACACCGCCTAACTCAATTTTTGGCGAAAATGAGCTGGACACACCACTCGATAGATTTTTCAGTAGCCGATACATGGTAACAATCCTAAGGAGATTGAACCAACCAGTGAAGAAGGAGATGGAGAAGAGACAGCACCGCCTAATGTATTTCCAAGTTGAAATTATTAGTTTTTTGTGCCTCCTGAAAACTTGGAAAAATTGAGTTAGGTGGTGTTAGAACTTAAGTGACGAAATGATATTATCATTTGTGGAGTAATGGTCCATGGTGAGCTTAATGATGTCTAAATGGTACGTTTTCACAATGATGAATAAATAGGTACAAAAAGAAAATACGCGTGCCCCAACCCCTCCTGGGATACAACCCTCACCAACGCCCGCCACCACTACCCATCCCAACCACCCACTACAACATCCGCCCCTCCCATTCCCCGCTCAAAATCTACCTGCACCTCACCTACCATACGCCCCCCCTCATAATTTCAATTAATTACGGTAATTAACGGTAAAGACTAACAGCGAATTCTTGCATGTCCTGCTCCTTGGCGGCCAGCCTCCGCAGCAGTACGCGTTCTCTCACCGAGAGTTCGGTCACTTGAGTCTTGAGCCGCTCTTCGCTTTCTTTCAGGGCAGAGTTCATTTCTGTAAAATAGAATGAACCATAGCAGGTATTACAGTTACGTATGCAACTATTATTGTTAACAGTGACATGGGCTAGAGATTGAGGGGGATTTTCTCTCGATATTCCCTTTCCAGGCGCTTTCGTCTAACTGGCCATCTTCAAGCGAGTAATTTATTCTTTCGTAATATCTCACAAAAACAAACTGTTGTCAACGTCACGAAACAGGCACCGAGAAATCAAATTACTCTATTTTTATCGAGATGTTATCGTGACTTACGAATTTCCACGATGTCTCAGAGATAAATTGACATCGTATCGCTATGATCTCCGGATTACACCTTGTTCTAACATCATGAATGAAATGGCGACCAGCAGTGAGTGCTCCATGCTGGCATATCTAACGCCGCGGCAGGGATTAATCGTAAGTAGACAACGATTTAATTTCTCGGAGAGCGACGATCAAGAAAACTTGGCGGCTTGAAACTTGGCACTAGAACCTTTCACGTACAGATTACAAGTCGTAATCTGTATTCACTCATGTCACATCACAAATCACCTCACTGGCAACTAGTCGAAGGAACACGTCAATTTTTTCACCACACGTTCACCAACAGCCCGAGATATCATCATCTTCTTCACTTCTCATTATTTATTTTCAAAATTTTACATAATAATTATTATTATATTAGATGGTAAGACAGTAATGCGACTCGTAGAGAATCTGGATAATTCTCACGACTAATGGCGCGTTTACTCGAGTCAAGTTGCCAGTCCAGTTGACTCAATACGTTAGAAGGGCTGCAGGAACAGAATTTTCAAAATTTTTCGGAAAAAAGCCCCTTTCCTATGGTAATTTAAGCGAGGAAACCGGGAAAAATACTCAAAAAATTCTAAACCCACGGCATCACCTTCAAAATTGAGTTTTTTCGAAAATGGACCGTACTAATGCCGATTCTAATCGTACTAATACCCATACTAATGCCCTTAACCTTTTCCGATCGGATTGCCCGGACAATATGCCTCAAGTTGGAGCAAACCACAACTTTCAAGACTGATTTCGTCAAAATCGGATCAGTAGTTCAATACGAAGTGGCTGGACGAAATTTTGGCCAAAAATTTCGTCCGTCCACTTTGTATCGAACCGCTGATCCGATTTTGGTGCGGTTGGTCCACAAAGTTGTGGTTTGCTCCAACTTGAGGCATATAGTCACGGGAATCCAATAAAAAAATGTTGAGGGGTGAAAACCCCAAAAAACTTAATCAATCAGTCAATATCGCTCCGGTCTATTGGATTGCCAGCTGGACTCGCGCAATTGCGGCTAAGCTACAATCTAAAACAACAATGGCAAGTTGAACGATCGTGAACTTGAGCTTCGGATTTTAAAATTTCAAACACTTTTCACGGATTGATTGACTGTAAACACATGGCGAGATGACGAAACTTGCTGATTTCAATTTGCCGTCAGAAGTAAACGAACATCTTAAGGGCAGCAGCTTAATGCGCCCAAATCCGCGATTAATATTATTCAAACGTCTGAAATCACGATCGTGCAAAATGCCAATGCAACTTAGGGAAATACAGCACACAGGCCAGCTGTCAACAAAAGTTACGTGAACAACTGTTCGCTGTTATGAATGTTTTGATTTTTTTGTTGGAAATAATGCATCGGAACCATTGAGTACATTGTCCTGTTTAGGACTATTGATATTGGGGAGGTCACTCGCCTTGAATGATCGAACAAAATCTGTTCAATATCTGGTCAAAGATTTTGAGACGGAAAACTCTTGAATCGGTTCATTTTTGTGGCCAGAGGAAAATAAAATAGAAAAGACTGAAATTGTTAATATATCGGAACTACTGTGAGACATCGGAATTCTGGTTGAACAGAATGATGGGTCTTGCCGAGAAGAACATTCCAGTTGAAGAAATTTGAAAAAGGATTATGACTTGAGAGAGGCATGGTAATTTTTGTAAATTCTCTCAGTAATTCTGAGCAAATATGTAATACTGAATTTTGTGGTTCCAAGAGCAACGCTCGAATCGTGAATGAGACCAAGGGGAAAACTGCAAAAACTCGCGCTCTCCGGCAGGACTCGAACCTAGCACTCACTGCCAGAAGGTGGCGAACTCGAGTCCTGCCAGAGGGAGATTCTCACTATTCCCCACTCGATTTCATTTGAACCAACGGGGAAGGAATGCTTCATCGATCGGCTCTTTGCCAGACAAGTGAATTTGGCATGACCAACTACAGATGAAGGGCGAACAGTTGTCCGGCGTAAACAAGAAGAACAAGCAGGAAACAATTCATTCTCTGCGCACTTAAATGATAAACATGGTAAGTCCTCGTGGGGCTGCTTCAACAGCAACACAAACACGCATACCGCAATATTTCCACCTTCGACACTGACGGGCATTCCACAAATCATACCGAATAATGTAGGTAATTCACGGGAGCACTCAACATGTAGGCACTTGATGATCTGGCATGAAGCAACTTGGCATGAATTTCGCATTTAACTTCAAGGTTCGGCTTGCAACAAGAAAGTAAATTCAACGGAATAAACTCCCAAAAGATAGCCGACAATTTTCGAGAGTTTATCCCCCCCCCACATGAAAAATCGTCTGAAAGTCAAATTGATCGTTCTACCTTCGAAGGTGCGGTTCCTTGTCTCTAACGCACTGATGTAACTCTCCTGTTTTCTCAGAAGTGTTCGCAAATCGTCAGCCGGAAGTTCTTTCAGTTGATGGTCGGTCAATTGAAGGCGACCGTGGTCCGACTTGTCGTTGACGGAATGGTCGGCTTTCTCCTTCCGTCCATCGCCGTCGTTATCCGGCGGCGCCGTTTTGCCACCCGTTTCCGAACTCATGACGGCAGCTGGCCGTTTCCCTGGGAATGTAAACATTCTATTATAGAAAGGGAAATCATGTTCGTCTTTCGCGTGAAGAAATAGGATAATCCGTGCAACACACATTATCATGACAACGGGCCTAAATAAAGAAGACCAGTGCCAGGGTCAGGTTCCTCCATGAGAGGCAGCGGCCGTACCTTTCTCGACCGACGCAGGACAGATCTCTTGGACCGAGGGAAATCTCAATATTCCACGAGTTCAACGCATGGTAAATAAATGTTAGCTAGCTCATAACCAAGTTAAAACGCAAATTTCATACAGGGAATAGATAAAACTTCAAGACAACACAAGAAAATTCGCCATTTCTCAAAACGGATCAAAGCACACTGCTAAACACCAACGCAGTGTTACCCCCTGCTCAGTATCTCGAGCAGTGTTGCCAGGTGTGGACGTCAAAAACCCCCAAATGAAAAAAATCCCCGAAAACCTCCAAAGTTAAGGACGAACTATTTCACCTAAAACAGGACCTAACTCCATATTAAACACCTACAATTTTATATTGTACCTAAAACTAACAAGTCTTTATTCAGTCATGAACTTTCAATCTGTCAGCTCGTCCTAGTCCATGGAAAATTGGAAATTGGCAATAGGGAGTGTAAACCCCCTTTGATACCATGATTGAATCACTTGAGAGCTGCTCAGAGGCGCTGCACCTCTGCGCGGTTGGAACGCCGACTTTCTGTAGTGAGTAGGAGGTGGCAGGTTCGAATCCCGCCAGGGTAAGAAACTTGTACAATCTCCTCCCTGGTCTCGGTTTTGCATTATAATGCTCGTAACCAACCGGAAGGAAGGAGGAGTTTTCATTTGAGTAGGTAGGTACAAAAGTAGATTCAAAGTTTTTATTTTTCTTATTTGACGACAAAAAAGAATAATTTAATTATTCTTTCGCTGTGCGTAGGCACTTCCTTACATGGGAGAAGAAAGCTGTACATAGGAACTTGGTTCCTTCATCTACAAGTACTTCCAAATTTCCCACAGAAATCGTGGATATTTCCCTTTCCGCCAAAATTCATCCAAAATGTTCATAGTTCGTGACCCTGCCAATCGTTTTCAACTGGCGACCGTAAGTACTTACCAATGGTGGATTTTTCCCTGTCGAAAGGATCGTTTCCAGTAAAGAGAGGTAAACTCAAGGTCAACCAGTAAAAAAAGAAACTTGAACGCTAATTAATCGTCCAGTAGGCAGGTTGGTGATGGTGACTAGATTGTAAGCCATCCGTGTACTCCATTGCCAACCGAGCTCAATGAGAATTAAAGAAATTCAGGTGGACTACCTTCGTAATGTATACGTGACAATCAAACTATCCTAAACTTTCCAAGTGCTCACCGACCTCACACCACCGACAATCAATACATTTCCAATGCCCAACATGGGACATCACTCCAGACAGACAAAAAGTAGCAGTAGATCTAGAGATTACTGCCTGATAGCGATCCAGTAGTAGAGGTGTGAACAGTGTTGCCAAGTTGGGGATTTTCTCCCCAAATTTGGGAGTTGCCCGAGGGGGATTTGGGGGTGAAATTTTTTGCGGGTTCTTCTTGGGGGTTTTTACGGAAGTTGGAGGGATTGGTAAAAAATTGAAAAATCAATCAATAACAGCTAAGTACAGCAGATAAATGCCAGCTAAGACTGCACAGCTATTTGGTTTGAAAGATAGGAAATAAAGGCTTGTAGGAGATTTAGATTGAAGTTTCGACTGACTCGGGAGCCACAGTTGTCGAAATAATTTGTCAAGTTTAAAGGTTCGTACTTATATAAAGTGGATGATAGGAAGTCGGAAAGATGTTCTAGGTACAATTTAAAATTGTAGATGTATAATATGGAGTTAGGTCCTATTTTATGTGAAGTAGTTTATTTTTTATTCCTCCTCAACTTTTGTGGGGTTTTTCCGGGGATTTGTTTCACTCATTTGGGGGGATTTGGTTTTTTTTCGTTGCCTCAGGGGTTTTTGACGCCTCCACCTTGGCAACACTGGTTGTGGAGGAGTTGAGTTTAAAGTCTAATGTCATTGTCAAGTCGTCAAAGTGGAGTGTCAAGTGGAGTTGTCGAGTCATTTTACGATTGAAGGAGTTTTCAGGTAAAATAATTTAAGGTATTTCATTGAAATTCCTGCTTGCTAGCGATTCACCCGTGATAAGAATACTCTGTGAACTGCAGCAACAAGCCCCTTGTCTAAACTGGTAAGTTGGCCGATCATTAAATGAAAAATTTTCACCGGAAGGGCCAAACGTTGCCCTTTGAGTCTTGAGTCCAAGTTACCAAAAATATTCATGTCTCCTCTGAAAAACATTATCCGTTGTTATAATACGTATCTACTCACCTCGTGCCACCCAGTAGAAGCCCGGTCCGCACATTTTGAAATTTTGGGTACCTACTCAGTCAAGTAGGTACCAGTTTGGGTGCTCGGAGCTCGATCAAATTTGAGGGGAAGTTGCTGACGGTTATTGGAAGGCTCTATACCGAATTACAGCCCGTCCTCATCAGTAGCAGCCCCGTCCGCACATTTTGAAATTGGGTAGTCAAGGAACTGGTACTTTACTTACTCGTATCTCACTCGAATTTGGGGAAGAGTTGCTGACGGCTATACAAAGGCCCTATACCGAATAACAGCCCGTCCGCTTATTTTGAAATTCTGGGTATTCTGTAAAGTACTTGATTGGGCACTCGGAACGCGATCGAATTTCAGGAGAAGTTGCTGACGATTACTAGAAAGCTACATACCGAAATAGCAGCAGATCCGTCAGACATTTTAAAATTTTGGGTACCTACTCAGTAAAGTACCAGTTTGGGTACTCGAATCTTGCCGATTCTTGTATGAGAGATGCGGACCGTTATGAAACTACTGTGGTTCAAATTTGGTCAATTTTGGTTCTTGCGTTCGGCTGTCCGCATATCATGAAGTTGTGATAAGGTTGTCCTGCAAATTAGAATTTTTCCTATAATGTAGGCTCCTGGGTGGTGAGTAGATACGTATTATAACAACGGATAATGTTTTTCAGAGGAGACATGAATATTTTTGGTCTCAAAAAATGCCAGCAGGCCACCTGCGGCTCGCTGTGCTGTCAGAAGGGCGCGCGCCTTGAGCCCGACTTCCGTCATAAGTTTCCTTCATCTTGTTAGACTCTTGATGAGAGCCGTAATGCTGTAAGCGCTCGAGTTGTATTGTACAAAGAAAGTCATCCTTTCTCTCTTGCTGTCGTGCATATTACCTTTTTCATATCAAAATATTTCCACGTTTCAGGCGGTAGATAAATCCAAGCCCAATGGCGACTTGGATCGATTACCTGATTGTGTTCCTTCGCATCGTCCGTTTTTGCGTCGATTATGTCGTCGATTTAATCTTCAGCCTTATTTACGACCGTCGACCGAAGGCCGTCATTCCCCCGATAGACAAACCTTTCCTCGCGTACAGCGGCACCAAACTTGCAAAGCTCATCCGAACTAAACAGGTTCGCTATGTTCTTAGCTGCCCAGTTATTTGTTTACCAGCTTCATATGTGTGCACCCTTGTATGTGCACCAATGTACATAGTACATTGTTGTGTTTCTATTCCAGCTAACGTCCGAAGAGGTGACAAGAGCTTTTGCCGAGCGATGTCGCCAGATCAATTCCATCCTGAATGCCATCGTTGACGAACGTTTCGATGACGCGATTCAGGATGCTAAGAAGGTTGATGAGTTTCTGGCGACGACTGATATGAGCGAGTCCGAATTGGCCGCTTCTAAGCCTTTCCTCGGTGTCCCCTTCACAAGCAAGGAGAGCACTGAGGCTGAAGGTAACTCATTTTGAAGAAAAACTCCTTCACTTGAAATGTTTGGCATGACAAACGAGAGAATCCAACGATCGAATTCATTATTTTGATGGTAGGACAACATACGTGAAGGAAACCGCTGTAAATCGAAGAAATCCGATGCCCTTGTAGAAAAGCAATGGCATTTTTAACTTTTTTCCAGGTATGTCCTTCACCTTTGGCATCATTTCTCGGAAAATACAGGACATGAAAGGTGCGGTAGATTCGAACGTTGTCAATCTTTTAAAGCAACGCGGCGGCATTTTGATTGCCGTAACAAACGTTCCCGAATTGAATCTATGGTGCGAAACCCGCAACAATGTTTTTGGCCAGACGGTCAACTGCTACGACAGCCGACGAACTACAGGCGGCTCTTCCGGCGGAGAGGTGAGTCGATGGTTTTGGGACTCGAGGTTTTGGGACAAATTTGGATTTCATGGTCAGTTGCTTGCAGTCCGTGTGCACTGAAGCGTTTTCCGTAATATTTTAGGAGATTCTAGACTTCCCAGTATTTTCGGGTGCTCCCACATTTTTCACTATTATCACCTAACAATAACCCTGATGCTCGACCTTTCCTTGGTCATCAAGCATATTTTGACGTTGAGGAAATATCAACCCCTAGTGGAGACAGCCGGATGTTGTGATAACACCGTCCCCGTGAGCGTCCAAAAATGCTCGCGAATGCGTCCACCAGCAAATTTTGTACTGACCCAGTTTTGGCCAAATTAGTGTGAAGAGTTTCAGTTTGATCGAATTTGATTGGTATTTAGATAAAACGTTTTATGAGGCTAAAAACCGAAAGATTCTCAATTCATTTGCTGTGCAAGCGTGATTGAAAGTTTTTCTTTTTCAGGCTACTTTACTTGCTGCTTGCGGTTCGGCCATTGGCATCGGCACAGACGTTGGCGGCTCGACGCGAATGCCCGCGTATTATTGCGGCATCTACGGCCACAAACCTACTGCAGGTAATGATTTGCTATTTTTGTTGCGTTGCTTGAGTCAATTCCATCTTTCGATTTCATCTTGTGTTAGGTACCCCAATTTTTGAATCTAACCCAATATTATCCCAATTTTGGTACATTATTTCCAGAAATAATGTACCTATGTAATTGTTCAAGAAAATTTTTTTTACAACACCCCCTGAAAATTTGTTCTTTCACGTTTCAGAGGTTCTAGAACAAGAATCTGCAATAAAAATTTTTTGTCCGTCCGCCGTACGCCGTACGCCGTACGCCGTACGCCGTACGCCGTACGCCGTCAGCAGCAAAACGCATAGAAGGAGTGGTCCGATTTCAAAAAAAAAAAACGAGCGTTTAGCAAATTTTCCTGTGACGTGCACCTCCTATAAGGGAATCCTCTGAATCAACTCTAGACTACTCAAAAACGATCAAATGTAAAAAAAGTCATGATCTCAAAAACAGTTTTTTTGGGTTTTCGACCCCTTAAAATTTTTTGATCGGATTCCCCTGACAATATGCCTCAAGTTGGAGCAAAACACAACTTTTAGGACCAACCGCACCAAAATCGGATCAGGGGTTCGATACGAAGTGGACGGACGAAATTTTGGCCAAAAATTTCGTCCAGCCACTTCGTATTGAAATACTGATCCGATTTTGACTAAATTAGTCTTGAAAGTTGTGGTTTGCTCCAACTTGAGGCATATTGTCCGGGCAATCCGATCGGAGAAGGTTAACGGGTCCAATTCGGCATAATTAGGGTATATTTTTGAAAAAACACAAAATCTCAATTTTGAAGGTGATGCCGTGGGTTTAGAATTTTTTGAGTATTTTTCCCGTGTTTCTCGCTTGATTTACCATAAGATAGGGTGGTTTTTCCGAAAAAATTCGAAAATTTGGTTTTTGAATCGGTTTGGCTTGAATTTCTTAATGCGATTTCTGCGTTTTCGCGTTTTTGGCAATTTGAGGGAGTCCTACTGAACCGATTTTGAATTTTTTGAGCTCGTTGGATTCCTTGAAGGTTTTTACACATTTTTCACTCCCTATAAGTCAAAATCGATTGGGGTTTAGTAATCAAAAACTGGTTTAAAGACTAATTTTTGACCTAAACAAAAAATATTTTTTGACCCTTTAAAAAAAATGTTAAAATTCCAAAAAAAATATTTTTGAGTAGGTTTTGGGCAGGTACATGACACATAAAATTCGCAATTTTCTACAACTCTCCAGGACTAAGAAAAATGAAAAAAACCGATTTCAGCTGGAAAATCCAAGGTCCTAGCCTAGGAAAAATTTCAAAAAAATGATGGATTTGACTTCGGGGTTTTTTGGCGGGAATCTTTAGATATTGACTATGAAACATGAAATTCGGCATTTTTTCGAGATTTTGGTCAACAGGGTCAATTTTGGGGGCAGTGACACTGCTGAAATTGCGGTTTTGCAGTTTTCATGGGTTCACGGCACATGTTCCAATCGGTTCAAGGCGTGAGGAATACGAAATGGCGGCTGTAACATTCCCACCCTTGATCTTGGTAGGGTGGGGAAGTAGGGGACTTCCCCTACCCCTACCGGCTCTTTCGTCGTCTATTGGCTCAGATTTATTAGAAACTGAAAGTGTGAAGCTGGGATTGGACAGCTTATGTTAATTGGGCGGATCTTGATAACAGTTGTCACCTGTTAACGCGGTTAACAAAATGGCTGCCTTCTTGCCGCCAGGCCTCAGGAAATATTTCTTTGAAAGCAGCCGCCAGGTATTTTCTTTTTATACCTACCTATTTATTATCATTGTGAAAACGTACCTTTTCGGCATAATTGAATTCACGATTGACCATTACTCCACAAATGATATGATGATAAACCGACCTACTCCAACTATTTGAACTTTATTTTCTGAGGTACCCAGACAAATAATGTACCCATGTCACTAATCTACTTAGCAGCGTTTTAGATCAGATAACGTCAATTTCCGGATTCAATCCATCACCCTAAATTGTGGATCTGATCAGTGTTTTGGCCCCCCGAGTTTGCATCTGATTCATTTACTGCAAAATCTGTGGTTCAAATCCAAAATCTGAATTCGGATACTCCAGTTCACGTTACTCCGATTTGCGGGCATGGTTATGATACCCCAATGTTGATATCTGATACCTATTTAGGAATCTGATCTACGTTACTCCATTTCCAAGAGCCAGTCGATGTTACTCCAGTTTTTGATCCGGTCTATTCTACCCAAATTTTAGATCTGATCTTCTTAACCCTGATTTTCTAGATCTGATCTCAACGAAAGGGCTCACCTTTCGGGCTGGGAATGAAACGACCACAATGGTCGCCGCTGGTCCCATGTCGAGACATGCTGAGGATTTAGTGCCGTTCCTCGATGTTTTGGTCGGTGAGAACCGTAGCAAACTGAAGCTCAATGACGCTGTAAGTTGTACTACACTTGTTTTTGCTTTACAACTACATTCGACGTGTAGGTTCCTGGATAATTCATCCACATTTTTTTCAGGTTGATTTGACAAATTTGCGAGTATTTTACATATGCGAGCCGGGAGACCTGAAAGTTAGCTCTGTATGCAGCGAAAATCAGCGCGCTATTCGGAAAGCGGCTGAATATTTGTCAACTCTGACAAAGAAACCTGCGAAACATGTGAGTTACATTTGCTGGGAAACATATTCGCTGAAATTGAGTTATTAGCATTCATGAACTAGGCTAGCAAGAAAATAACGTACAAGACTGCTCGAATTAGCTCTAAAAAATGGCTTTTGATCCATAAAACTGTGTTTACTGAGCCCCCTTATGAGCAACAAACAAAAGCCAAATTGTTTTAATAATTTTTATGAAACACCTTGAAAAACGTGGATGTTTCATCGTTATATCACAACGTCACTCCCTCTCTTGCTAAGCAATCCAATATCTAACTTTCAACATCCAAATGAGACATCAGAGGTTTATCAGTTTTCACGTTAATTTTATCCACTTTGACGAGAAACTTTTCCTATTCAGGTTGATATCCCCGGATTCAAGTATTCCCAAGCGCTATGGAGGCACGGCATGACCAAAGAAGATTGCAATTTCGGCTTCGACGTCGGCAACCGTGAGGTTAGTTACAATTTCATCACAGTGCCTTTAGACAGCCAGTAAAAAAGTGGGTTTTCTTTTGGTACATTATTTCCAGAAGTACAGGAGGTGCACCTCGGGTAAGAGAATCCGTTCAATTCACTCTAAAGTACTCAAAAATGTTCAAATGTCAAAAAAGTCATAATTTCAAAAACAGTTTTTTTTGCGTTTTGGACTCCTTAACATTTTTTGATCGGATTCCCCAGACAAATTGCCCCAAGTTAGAGCAAACCACAACTTTCAGGACGAACCGCGTCAAAAACGGATCAGTGGTTCAATACGATGTCTTGGCCACAAAATTTGGTCAAAATTCAAATCGTGTTTTTCTCGCAGTTTTCTTGGTTTTACGGCCTATGTACCTATAGGTTTAAGGCAAAAACGTGATGCAGAAGAAAATGTCTGGTGTTAAATTCCCTATCAGATGCATTCCCACCCATGATACCGACTTTTTACTCGAGGGCGTCCGTTTATTGGCTTGAACTGCAAAACTGCGATCCTACGTGTAAAGTGTGCAATGTTTTGTCATTTAACTTTCCAGAAAGAAGTCACTCTGACGGAAGAACTGCCAAAATTCCTCGTTGGAAAGTCCAACCACACATTACCAGTAATAATGAGGCTTTTGGACTTGAATTTGTTGCCACAAACAAACGTCGAATGGGCTGAAAAGGAAACATCCCAACTCCTCAGGGACGTGAAGGTACGTTGGTTTATTGTATTCATGCCTGAAAAGTTAACTTCAGCAGAGCCACACTACCGCTGAAACCCACGTAATTATTCCGACTGCATCAATTTTTTCATTGCAGGATTTGCTCGGCGATGATGGGGTACTTCTCTTTCCCAGCGGACCGAGGGAAGCCCCGTATCATTATGAGTCGTTTTTGAGGCCTTACAATTTCGCGTATTGGGGGATTTTCAATGCCTTGAAAATTCCAGCCACCAACGTGCCCATGGGGTTTTCCAAAAACGGCCTACCCATCGGCCTCCAGGTAGGTTTCCCCATTACCAATTTGGTACATGATTTAGAGTTGAGGTCTTTCTGAAATTTCTTTTGAAACGCTGCGCTGATTTTGAGCTTGTTATCATCTCATGTTTTTTTCTCTGTGATTCTAACATGAAAAACAGTAAATGAAATTATTGGAATCGTCCTAAAATCGAGAATCGGAAAGGAGCTTCAGAAAAAACTTTTTCTAATACTCAGAATCACTTCCTGAACTAGTGTGAGTGTGTCCGTGTGTCCGTCTATGATCATTTACAAAAATGACCATAGCTCCCTCAATTCTCAACCTTTTTTCAAATCTCTTGAACTGAAATGTATGTCTTGGCAAGACCTAACACCCCGTTTGATTGGACTTTGAATAACTCACACTAACTTCCTATGTATTTGCATTTTTAGTGTTTTCTATTTTATTTTTTTCCAGCCACAAAAATGAATCGATTTGAGCATTCTTGGTCTTCAAATCTTCGTTTTACCTTGCAGAGCTCTTTGTTTTATGTGGATATTTTTATAATCCAAAAATGTGGCGAATTTTTTTTTGGCAAATTTTGAAATTCGCATAGGGGTTTTTTTTTACCTAAAGACCCTTAAAAGCAGTCAAAATATGGTCAAATTGTGTCACAGTTTTATGGTTCAAAATGTGGAAGCATTGTGTGTTAGGTATCTACGCACCCCTGGTTTTTTTTTTTTTTTTTTTTTTTAGAGGTTTGTATACATTTTTGTCTCCGTAAGTAATGAATTACCTATAATTGTGTTCCAGGTTGTGGCTGGCCCCTACAACGACCATTTGTGCCTGGCTGTCGCTCGAGAGCTTGAGAAGGAATTCGGCGGTTGGGTGCCTCCCTTTATTTCGAATTAACTTATTCACGGGCGGTTTGCGCGTTGGGAGATTTTCTAGCAAAGATAATATAGTAGACGTTACAATCGCGGTGAGATTGTCCGGCACCGATTGACCATTCCTGAACTTCTTACCGGGTGCAACTGTGATGATAGTTCTGTTAAAATAATTCCCCATTGCTACTTGTTGAGATGAGAATTTATTTTTGCCGTTAATCGTATTATTCAATTATTGGTATTTTTTATTTTACGCATCAAATCGTTTGGGTAGAAGCTGTGATGGGAATGAGTTCTACTGTTTTCGGGAGTTGGGCCATCGTTAGTAGTTTTCTGACAAATGGTTAATAACCGAATGTGCTTTACGCTTCGCAGACTGCAATAGAAGAACAACTTACCCCTCCATAATTTTATATTATTGTTAACTATGGCTGATACCAATGGTTTTTGATATTCAAATAAAAGTTCTAATAATAGCCGCTCTTTTATCTGCTACCGGATCAGCACTGACCGATAGTTTTTGTTCCATAGAACTACTTTCAAGGCCCATTTATTGACAAAATTTATTCATCCGATATCCGAGGGAGGATGAAAACTCAAAAACTGAGAGAAAAGAAATAGTCCATTCCACTATTAGGTAAGTCGTTTTTTAAGTAGGTACTGATGATGGTTTAACAACCGAAACCGGTCTACAATTGTACCTTAATAGTGAAATATACTATTTCTTTTCTCTCATTGTTTGAGTTTTTATTCAAATTATGGGATTCTGACATTTCTCCGCGAGCGACTTAGCATCTATCCAAGGAAGCTTCAGATAAACTGGCGGTATTTACGCCAAATTTCAATTTGAAAATCTCACTGGTAATGGGTATCGGGCTCTTCTTTGGATATCGGATGGATAAATTTTTTCGATAAACCGGGCCCCAGCAGTTTTGAACGCTATTTAAACGAAACCCTCAAGAAAGGCAAATTCTCTTAGAAAAAGGGCAATTTTGATGAATCAGTCCAGTTCTAGCCGTCCAATGGCAGTGAGCCCAATTTTTTTTCTCTCACACAAATAACTACCCCCTGCTATTAGGTATGCACATTACATTCTTCTAGAAGCAATGATAAATTGTATTTTTTACGCCAAACAGGAATTGTCAGTACCATGGGTGAATCAAAATCATTTCTGAGTGTGTGACGTTCCAACTTTTCTAGAAAAAGGGTTGGTAGGAACCAAGAGCCTTCAAATCTTGCAATAATGTACCTCCACCTATTATTTTCAAAGGTCTCCAAGTACTATTGGGTATTTGGAAATAGCTAGGGGTATCTCAAACTTTGAATCGGAAAAATCGGTCAGTACCTACCATGGATCAATGCATAAAATCCCCTCCCTTGCTAATCAAACAACACTGCAGGAAAGTGGTTGTGGCAGTTGTGACTGATAAATAAATAAAACTCGGAAGCTGAAGCCCGTCAGTTGGCCGCCATCAACTATCAAAGGTTTTGTTTCGGGGGCGTATTTTTATTCAGGTCAGTACCGTGTTTCTATGTTTTTCTGCCAAATATTGGCCTAAAACATTTTGCTTTTATTTTATGTTGTCGCAGGGCTTTTTCCCTATAAAAGCATGTTTCAGTTATTACCATATGATTCATTGAGTCGATGGTGGAGGAGTTTGAATAGCAAAATGTCAGTACCATGCAGCTATTGCTGTCAGTCCTGTGGAAGTAAGATCGATCCGTGACACTGGCCATAAAAGTAAAAGATTGGTAAAAAAGTTGGGGAAAGACATACCAACTTTTTTATGGGCATAATTAGCGATGAGTTTTTTGGCTGGGCCCGAGCTATTTCGTGCAATTGCTTCCTTTCCTACCTTAAGACTGTTTATTTAAAGTTTATATTTTCTATAATTTTTCGTATCCTTTCATGAGGTCATACTTTCATTGAATGCATCTTAACCACGAGTTTTTACTCTAGCCCTTAGCATTGTCAGTCCCGTGGCAGTATGAAAATTGAAATTTTGCATCTCTGGCTCCAAAATAGAGTTTGACCTCTCACAATCCGATTAAACTGTTTGTTTAACAAGAGAATCCGGAGGTCAGGTCGATAAATAACGGCTCTCGAAATCTTGTTATGACATAAATTTAATGATAATTCGCTCGTACAATTTCGTCAGGCCTGTAACGTCTGCTCTAGAAACGAAACCGTCTGAAAATTTACGTACCGCACGACTCCTCCGCTCGTCCCGTTCTAAAACAATTTCCGAACCAAAAAAGCATTCGAACAATAACGTAAGAATTTAGTCGGTAAATTATGAAAACATAGCATGCTATTGATTGTTGTCGATTTTCCAAGGGTTTTTTCCTTTATGTCATTACTTCTTTCGACATCGAAACAGCTAACAAATCTACGACTTTCGAAAGCTCAACCCTACAATAACTTTGGTGTCAAGTAAAATTTTTTTTTTGATTTTCTCGTTTACTGTACAATCAATAACGATTTCTAAGTTTTCGAACAGACAGCTTCAAGCGGATGGTAGAATACACAACTAAACACGACAACGATTGGAGTTTATCACTAAATAAACTATTTAGAAATATATATAACAATAAACCTTATGATTTTCTTTAAAAATACATACACAGTACGTCACCTATTCATTCATTTACAATTCTATGTTGTTTGTTGTTTTTTTTTTCTTTTTTTTCTTTATTTTACATTGGTACTAGCAAAAATGAAACCGAATGATACGTGAGTTCATTTTGCAGTAAATTAAAATATTTCTGCAACGACGAAAATGCCTTAATTAATTGATTCCAATAAAATTCTCGAACAATGTTACGGTTTATCAAGTTATCTGCCGCGCTCTCTGACGCCAATATAGTCTAAATTTTCTTCTACAAGGTTTCACAAACAGTCGGGATAGAGGATTCAAAAGCATTATCACGCGTTATCAATTTTTTGGTTTTAAATACATTTTTTTCTCGTTTACAACTCCTACAGTTATGCAGTTACAAAACGACGCAACGATGCATCTTCATCTAAAATATTTTTATTTTTTACCTTTTTTTTTTCTTCTTCTACGACTCGGTACAATGGGAACTACCGAAATTAAACAAGTTGCTCGTTCATGATCTACTGTGATCTACCACGAAACAGCCAACGATTCCATGGTTATTAAGTTTGTTATCATTAAGTAAGTATACAAGTGTTGCTCTTTCGAAACAGAAAAGAATCTTCTTTCGATCCTCACTCAATTCGTCTTCGTCGATTTCTTTTGGGACAATCTTTCACGAATGTGTCATCGTCTCGTTTTTTTGTTTGCACACAGTAATATTATAACGATGTATCCGCGTACGCGGAAACTCGAGAGGTACAAAATGTAGCAAAAAGAAAATTATCATTTTTCTCTCGTCTTTCGAAAAAATTATTACCGTGTTCTCAACTATTCAGCTTTGAAAATAGGGAATTATTCTTACAGATATCTAAAATGCTTAGGAAAGTCTCCTCTAGGAATATTTCTTTTTGTTGTATTTTTGCGATTTGTAAAACACGCGACACAAAAATATATCTTCCTCGCGAATATTTTCTTTTTTTTTTGTTAAGATTACCCCTTGAGTGTAAAAAGCCTTTACGTTGTTTAGAAAATTCACACGCTTGTATAACTTCACAAAAAAATATAAGACCATTCTTTCTCTTTTTGTTTCATCGTTATGAACGTGATATTTTTTCCAGTTTCTTCCGGTGGCTTTTGTTCGGAGAGATGAAAAATGTTCCTCTTTTTTCAACATCCATCGTTTTTTCTTTGTTTTCGAGTTCGTTTTTAGTCGATTTTTGTTTCTAACGCCTTTGAAGAGAAATAGGTTGGGTCGGTTTACGATGAGGATGTAAAGGGATTGACATCCACGCTTGGATCTATACGTTAATAAATATGTTGTACTATCCATGCTGCCGATCATAACCTGAAAAAAATAATAATTTGTCCAAAATTAGCAGAAGTGGAGAACATTAATTGGTGGGAAATAGGTAAATAATGTGTCCAAAATGAATTCGAGAATCCCTGGAATTTGGGATACAGACGGCTCGATTCGGCGAATTTTGGCTTGTATGATACGAGTATAGGTACCTAGGTACCTTTGGAAACCCAGAGAAAATGTACCCATGTCACTAATCTACAATGCAGCGGTTTTTTTTCTTGAAAATTCCTTAACTTTTCATGGGGGGGGGGGGGATAAGTTTTTTTGCAATTTTCTCACTCCTACTCTGGCTTACCGTCACATTTTTATTCGGGCTTCAGCCGATGCCATTGAACGATGGTTTGCCTGGGCTTCGTGATCATGTCTTGCCAGTGTTTCGTCTCGCTGGCCCCAGACCCGTTCTTGCCTGCGAACAAAAACATCAACTTGCGGGTTTGTTCGAATAAATTTTTTATTAAGATAATAATTGCCTCACCTCGTTTTACAATCTGGAATTCCGGATCCGGATATTTCGAAATTAAACTCAATTTCCGAAATTTTGAAAAATAGATGAATCTCCATCAAAATTACCTAACGTTGATTAGTGATTACACATAAATGTCCTGATGGACGTAAAATGCTTTTGTAATGATTCGGCCGGGCAAATTAATTGGTATTGATTTTCGGAATTTTTCCCTCCAGAATTTTTGGTTTCAAGTCAAATTTTTGTGATGATGTTTTGGCACCAAGAAAATCTTATCTCACATTCAGATCCAACTGAAAACAGCCTATTTTTGAAATTTCGTTAAAAGATGTTACAGCATGGGATTTTGACCAACAATTTTCGAATATCAAAATTAGGTATCATTTTTGTCAAAAAATCATCACGTCAATTTTGAGCCAATATTATCTAGCATTATCAAGCAGTCTGCTTGGAGCAGAATAGTGTTTAGTTTCATGCTCTCCGTAGGAGCCAGTTTCATTGTAATAAGCTCATCCTCTGGCGTTTGTGAGATAGAACTTCGAAAGCATTGCATTCTACCTGGCTTAATCATGGGTTTGTTCCAGGAGCGCGGGTGTGGTCATTTGTAGGTGCCTTAGGGTTGCGCAGTGCAAGGGTTGATAGGCAACCCTCCAGCGATGACACTAATGGCCGATTTCACCAACCTCGGATTAGCGTTAGTCCGGATCTAGTCAAGGTGGATTCGTTCGCCCTCTATTCCGAGGATGGTGAAATGGCCATTGCTAAACTTACAAAACCTCACATTGCGCCTGCGCAAAGCACTTACTCATGCCCACGCTCACGACCCTGGAACAACCCTTGTGTATAAGCTCACTCATATTGAACTACCGCATGATGGCTTTGTCACGGAATTTTGTCGCCTTGGTAATGCGGGTAAAGCGAGTAGCCATGCAGAGCGTTCTTAAAATAAGCCTACTTACCTCCTTAAGTAGGCGGCCAAAATGAAGAAACATGTTTTAGTAATTTTCCTGGTAAGTAGAAGGGTTAACATAAATTGTTCATTTCAGACCTTTTGTTACTTCCATAATTACAGAGTAAATGGAAGCATTGGGATCGTCCTAACATCGAGAATTGGAACGGATTTTCAGAAAAAACTTTTACTTATACACATTTACTCAGAATCACTTCCCGAACAAGTGTCTGTGCGCCCGTCTGTCCGTGTGTGGTCATTTACAAAAATGGCCATAGCTCCCTCAATTCTCAACCTTTTTTCAAATTTCTTGAACTGAAATGTTTGTCTCGACAAGACCTAACACTCTGTTTAATCGCAATTTGAATAACTCACAGTACTTCCAATATATTTGCATTGGTATCCAGTATGTTTGCATTTTTTAGGTAGATAATCTTGCAACGTTTGAGAATTCTCATTACCGCCTGCGCTTCTCATTACCACCAACGTATCAATTTTATAAATTCCAGTTCGAAGGCCTAAGATTGAAATTGAGTTGCATGTTGAGTTGATCATTCCTTTTTATAATCCCTCGAAGCTCCGTGAATTTTTCGAAATTTTTTGGAGAAGGTTCACTTTTTCAGAATTGAAATATAAAGCTCTACAAACCTGCAAGAAGTATCCTTCCGATCAATTCGTTTCGGCCGATGTTGTCGAAATCCATGACCATCACGTCCAGGGAGCATTCGCGGATTTTCTCCCAGGGCACGTTGAAGCTGAAAGTCTCGTTGAAGACGGGATTCAACGTGCATTTGAAGATCGGCGTCTTCCGTTTCTCTATCCGCTTGTCGCCGAATTGGAGCCACACTTTGACGTATGGATCTGAAACATTGCGGTTGCTGGTGAGACGAGTTTATCCTGAAGAATAAGCGATACTGCCATCATTACGTGAAGATGCAACATAGGATTTGCCATTTTCCAGACTGGCACATTCATGCTTGGTTTTCGCACTATGCTTTAGGTAGTGGACTTTTCAAACTCTTAAGTTCACCCATCCCTCATCTATCTCAAAATAGGCATCTCAAGCAGAACTATTTTGCATCTACCTGATTTTCCATTGATATCTTTGGCCTTGAGGTTTCGAGCTTTGAGGAGCGTCAGCGTCAAAATGGAATTGCTAGGGTGGTAACAAAGGGAAGTCAACAGTTCGCCGCATTTGTCTTTCAGCGGTGGTTTCAGGGCCTTCCAGAACGAAGGTTTTTCCGATAGGTCAACCTGTCGAATTCGAACGGCAAAGATTATCTATGAAAATAAATTCTCGACGGTCATTTTTGAAATAATGCGGATGGAAAATATCGGGCGAACTGATCGAAAATTACTTGGCAGAGTGGAAGAAAAACTTCGCCGATGGAGTCATCCCTGGAGAAGCGGTCGTAGTCGAAGACGTGGAGGTGGAGAACCCGACTTTGCAATTTCTGAATGGGAAATCCTGCAATAAATAGGCACACGAGTTAGTCATAGGCAGGATGTCTACCACTTCGATGGCCAAAACTGAAGTAACACGTCCTGCAAGTCATTTCCAACAAATCTTATGCAGGTAACCTAATCCTGGGAGACCTTTTTTCCCCATCATCATTATGGTGGGGTTATCTACGAATCCTCAAAATCCTTCACCTATAGACCTAAGGAAGGATTTTGAGGATTCGGCAAATTATAGATATACCTTACCCGCAAGACCTAAACGCATTGAAGTGCACGTATACTGGGTAGTCGTAATAATTATAATTATAATAATATTATATAATAATAATAATTATTATTGTTGGGTTTAGGCGAAGCAGGGGACTGAGCTGCGACATTTTTCTTCAGATCACCACGTCAAACAAACTTGAAAAAAACTTACCTTCAAAATAAAAAGTTTCGTTCCAGCGCGGATTCAATGTTCGTCTCTTGATTTTTGTTTCGAGCCTATGTTTTTTATCTGGAAGAAGTGTGACCCTTACGTAGGGATCCGAAGTGCCGCTCATGTCTTTCGCCGGCAGTTCTTTTGCCTGAAAAAAGTGAGTCGACCATGATTATCGCCAGACGATGGAAGGCATTTTATTTGAAATTTTCACGAAATACCAATAGGTCGTACGAAGAAAATCCATAATATTAGTTATCAAAAAGTAAGAAAAATTGAAGTGTCAGGAAAAATTTGAATGGTAGTTCAACAACTGAAATTTGACTCTGGTTAACTGTTTTTTTTTTTAATTTAATTTTTATTTTTCGGGAAGTCGCACGAGCGTCTTACCGTTAAGATCCGCAAGATAAGTGTGGTATTCTGGAAGTCGTACTCGAGGCTGAAATGAATTTGTCCCACATTTTCGCTTGGTTCGGTGTTATCGATGTACATGTCCACCAGTGAGATGGATCTGCTTTGGAGGAAAGCCATCTGGGGAAAAATGGAATGAAAAATTATTTTAGATTTTCTTCTTATTCTATTGTCAAAAAAGTTGACGGTTTGATTAGCCAACGAAAATTGTTTTCTGTAGTTGAACGTTGTTCAATGTCCCACAACGTCGTCTGACCTAAGGATTGGGGGAAAATGAGTTCGTAAATTCGCCTAACCTAATTCCGGGAATATTCGGAAAACCCTTAAAATTGGAGTAACCCGGGGCTTGGCAAGGGTAAGAATGAGAAAGCTTCGGAAATTATGAGTCAAAGGGAAAGTCTTGAGTAGCAAATCCCCGAATTCCCTTGTCGCCTCGGCCTCATAAAATATTCACCCCTTGTATAGAATCTAAGCCTTTCTAGCCTTGTCACGGATATGAGCGGAGTTTCTCCTTTATTTTTGAGCGAGAGCCCGTAACGCGAAATGCTTATTCGTATTCGCAAACCGTGAAAATCAATTGAGCGAATCGAAAATCCCATTTGTAGTCTTGTTTTTATTTAATTTCCTACGTAGCCTCGATTTTCTAAGGGAATGAATATTCGGTTCATAAACACGGATCGGTCGGGTTTTTCTAGGTTATTGCTTTACCTCGGTCAGATTACGAGTAATCAAAAGTACACACTGGTACAAAGACATTTTTCCGGGAATATCGTGGCAGGCCGATACCTACCGATACTGTGGCGTAAGAATTCCAACTTACATATTAATACAAATTTTCGTGTGCATATTCTGGCCACTGTTTTTTGCCAATTAGATTCGAGCTCTAATGATGAATATAATATGTATTATAAACACCATATCATCGTGGTTACTATTAGGGATTTGAGAAATATCGCGAGACTTGAACAAACATACCGAAAACAACCTTACTACAGGTCATCTTGAATAACCTCATTTTTCTAAGTCGGCTACGAAATTGGGCGTGAGAGCCTCCCTGGGAGCCAGCAGGAAAGCGTTGGAAATACTCATACTCATTCATTAAAAAACAAGTCCTACCTGACTGACAAATTTACAATGCAGAGGGTTTTATTAGCATGTTCCAAACGACCCGAGAGGAATCCAAAGGCTTTCACTCACCGAAGGGTGTTCCTGGCCTTTGGCATTTTGAAGGGCTTTGTGTGTGGCTGGCGGGGTTTTCGAATCCTGAGGTCCGGAACCGGCCGGTGTCGTGCCTCCGGGAGATTTACTCCCCCCGCTTCCAGCGGTACTGAAACAGTCAAGGCAACATCTGTGATAATTTAGACAGTTCCAATTTTTGCCGATGGCGGGATTCGGTACAAATTCGGGGCAGGAATAATTGGAAAAGTTTAAGGATTTGGTTTAACAACAAAACAATAGCTTGTCAAGCTATACACACTTATAAGTATTTTTTATATAGGTACCACAAATATCACCAATCAACCAAAACTCACTATTATTTATATTTATCCGCAAGGACGAAGGTTATGCGCCCACCACCTAGAGCTAGCTCGAGAAAGCATCCAACTCCTAATCCCACGTCCGATAGACAACTACCCCGTCCTTGCCATCCTGCCACGGCAAGAGTACCTAACAGTAGAGTCCGAAATTATTGTTACCACCCGAAAATAGAAGAGTCCCTACCAAAATTACCATGAAATGATACAGATAATGGTAAAAACTATACAAGCCGCTGGCATGAATTACGCGGGCTGCATTTTTCGATTTTGGAACAGCGGCCATTCTTGTGCGTGCTCGTAGATGGAGATGTTCAGAAAGTGATTCTGGGTACTCATTTGTTGTTTATTTTTTCTGAGCCTCCGATCCGATTTTTAATTTTAGGACGGTACCCCCATTTACCCACCATACCTCATTTGCCGTTTTTATTTACGAGAGTAATAAAAAAGGGAGTTGAAATTCGAAATGTCTATCCCTCCATAGTAGAGAGTAATACAATGTTATTACTCCGGGCATACCGAATCGCGCTCCCCTTTACCTTACTACAGTGCTGCACCCTACACCTACATCCGCAAGGCCCGTGACAAGACTCCATTGATCCCGCGCCCTTTTAAAGAAGATTGATTGCCCAAGTTTGAAAAACCTCGAACTTTCTCAAGTTTGACAAGATCTTCAGCAACCTATGGCCTCAGTAGGTACCGGAATGGTGAATAGTACGACTACCCAAGTCGCTAACAACAAGCGGTTGTCAAATTTTGAGTGATTGATAATACAGCTTAATTTACTCCGTAATGTCTTAAATCTAGCTATAACCGACAGTGTCAAACTTTCCAGGCTGGAGCGCAGATGTACGATAATGTCGATTGTTCAAGGCCTCTGCAACCGGTGGAACATTCGACTGCGGCCTTGTAACTCTTCTCTTCATTTGAGATTGACAACTTTTCGAGAGCCGCCATAATAAAAGTTCGAGCTGGGGGAAGCGGAGCGGATAATCGTGCGGAGAAGACAAGGAATCTTCCGGATCGCAATACTTCGAGAAGAATATGCACCGAACGGCAGATGAGACAAGTCTCGCGAGTTTATGCCTCTCCAAGTAGGTTATGGGCACTTAAACAGGAACCATGTCATTCTTCGGATCTATATACTGAATATTATGCAGTCATATAATATACATGCCGGCGCTACACACCCCAGCTGATGAAAGTACCTACTCAATCTTAGGCTTCTTAGGCTATCTTAGGACTTATACTTGAAAGAGTGAACTAACGACTGGGCTGGAGCCAGAGCTTCGGGAAAGGGCCACGAGAGGCAACAATGAAGATGACGGGGAAGTTGAGTTTTTCGGATGTGTATTCGGATAAATTGTAAAAAGTGCGGTCGGTCCGTCTATCCGTCTCTGTTTATTTACAAAAATAGCCATAGCTCCCTAAATTCTCAACCTTTTATCAAATTTCTTAAACGGAAATGTTTGTCTCGGCAAGCCCTAACACCCTGTTTAATCGGAATTCGAATAACGCGCAGTACTTCCGATATACTTGCATTTTTAGTGTCTTCTTTGTTGTTTTTTCCCGGCCACAAAAATGAACCGATTTGAGCGTTCTTAGTCTTAAAATCTTTGTTTTACTTTGCAGAATATGTGGATATTTTTTATATTCCGATAATGTAGCGTATTTCTATTTTGGGCGATTTTGAAAATTGGCATAGTGAGTTTTTTGATATTTTTTACCTAAACGGGTGTTTGATCATATTTTGGCTAATTTTAAGGGTTTAGAATCAGCCAAAATATGAACAAATTGTGTCACAATTTTACTTTTCAAAATATGGAAGTATTGCGTGTTATCTACGCACCACTGGTTTCCAGTCTAATGAGTAGCTGTTGATGAGAAAATTGTTTTTTACGAATTCGCATTCTTTGGATTTTTCGAATTTTTGATCCAATAAAGATAGCCATCAAATAAGTCCAAATAAAATGGACTTATTCCATCATTTGACGTAGGTACCAATCATACAAGTAGCTTTTCTGGGGCATCTTCAATTTCCCAAGCCCCTAACATTAAATTGCAGAGGGGTAAATTATACACTTCTCCGTATTAAGAGTTCCCGAATAAAAAGCTCCACTTCGAAACACTCTCGTCTCCCAGAAAACATTCGCCTCGATGCTGCCTCACGGTGGAATGAAAGTTATTAGGTTACGCGGACCCTCAAATATCATTTGTCAAACACCCTATTCAGCGGTTATTACGAAGCTTTCGTCATACATTATATGATTCGTTCAAGGGTTTTCCCATCGTGGCGAAGTGGCCAGACGAGTCCGGAAGGTTTTATTCGAATGGGAGCAAAAAGGTCGAAGTCGGCGGCGTGGAAGGAAATGCTGTATCGCCAGAGAAGTGAAGAGGGTCCTTCGTAAATCGAATTGGGCCCCCCTCCCCTCTTCGTCTTTCCCTCGCTCGTAATTGATCGCATAAAAAGAGGGCAAGTGAAATGTTGGCATGGGGCCCTGCCTCCTGCGGGGGCGCCCCTTCCGATGTCCTCGCCCAATATTCACTTTTGTTCTTCTGTTCGTTAGCCTCGGCAATGGGACAAGGGTGGACTCAGGATGAATTGGACTGGCTTCTCCAAACGGTTGATAACGTCGCGCTGGCTCGCCCCATTCATAAGCCCCCGCATTCGGCTCCAGTATTACTCACAGCGAACTGGGACGTATTGCTGCTGACTTCGGCTACCATAAACAAGGCGCATAAAAGCGCTAGGGGTAGTTCTAAATTTTAAAATACGCGCGATAGTTTTTCGAGCGTCTATCACGTTCATATTGACGCATGTTAAAAAGGAGAGCAATAATCCTAAAATTGAAAATCGGGTAGTAGTTTCAGAAAAATGTTTTACTCACTTCTAACACATTCACTTATAATCACTTTCTGAACTATCGGGGTGTGTCGGTCTATGAGCATTTACGAAAGTGTATTTTGATTTTATGCGGGTATATGCTGGCATAGTGCGCATTTTGACATTTTTGATCCTTGTAATCCTTCCAAAACGTTAATAAAATTAATTTCTCTGAATTTTTCCTGGAGGTGAACTTTATTCCTGGTTCCAATAGCTGACACAGATAGGAAAACTTCCAATATTTTTTTTATATTTGCAAGGTAGATTTTTCTGAAGTTGTCGTTTATCCAAATAGAATTTTTTATCCAACAATGATCGATCCTCGCTGAAATTTTATATATTTACTAATATATGAAGTTAGGTATAACAATAAGTGTTCGGTTTCGGTTGATCTACAGTCGGAAGAGGGTTGCCTTCAAAAGAAAGAGGAAAATCAGTTCGGTGTAACGAAAGTAGTCGAAGGAAATAACCTGTTTTTTGATATGATTTGTTCAAAATACGGAACCGTTTTTGACAGTGAAGACGAGTTTATTTTAGAGCATAGGCCAATAAAAAACCAAATATAATAGGCGCTACCTATTTGAAAGTATTTCTAGCAAAAAGTATTTTTATTGAAACTTTCCTAGGTTATTACATCGTCACTCCAGGCACGGCTTTAATGTGTTTTTTCTGAGAGAATAGAGAGAGGTTCAATATTTGACAAATATTGTATATACCTAGCCAAAAGGTTTGCCATAGCGAAGCTGACGGAAATGTTGTATCTCCGTGGAGCGCTAAAGTGAATAGAGCGCTCCTGCGTTGCGCAAATTGAATTGACCCCCGACGCTCCGTCCTTCCACAGTCGTAACTGATAGGATAAAAAAAAAGGACTGGAGAGGGGTGGGGGTCACCCTCGCGGGGGCGAAGCTCGGCACCGAAGCTCTTGCCCAATATTCACCTTTGTCTATTCGGTTCGTTATCCTTGTTAGCAGCGACACGGGGGTGGACATGAGAATGATCTGCGACCGGCTCTTCAAAGAGGTTGATAACGTTGGCCCCATTCACAAAACAGACGCCCCCCCACCCCCTCGTTTACGTTTTCAAAATTATCCGCACCGGTAGGTAACTATTTCTGCGGAGTTCATTCGAGAAACGTCAAGGATTCCGAGTTCGCCTCGTGGAGATCTGAACGCACCATCAACAAACAGGCGCGGGGGGAGAAAACATAATATGTGCGCATTTTGAGTCAACACCTGCATATTATGGAGGTTGTTAACGACATTGTTGTCATTTTTATTGCTCGCCGCAATTTTTAGCTAAAAAAGCTAAAAGAAAACTAAAAATTGCTGCGAGCTGTAAAAATGACAGCGATCTCGTTCCCATATTCATCTCAACCCTCCTCCGGCAGCCAGCAACCGGACAGTGAGTGATGACTTTAACAAAGGTAAGCCAAGAATCCTAACTCGAATGCATCTTGAAGGGAATCTTCGCTGTGAGTAACCAATGTTGGTGCGCGTCGACCATTTTTTATTCCACGGTTACGAAGCGGGGCGTCAATTTTAAATCACTCCCCGAGGCCATCCGGCAATGTGCAGCGTGCACTCTTGAATAATTTCCCCCCCTAGCTGAAGAAAAATGCTACAACAGCAAGGACGCGTCTTGCAGGTTTATTCTTGGCTCGTAGGGCAGCCACGCTCATTAATACAAATGACCTTCTCTTTGAGGTTGGCCATCCTGGACCTAACACACGCCCTGTCGCCGCCTCAGTGCCTTTAACCAGCGCCTGGAGGGCGAACTTTTCCCTCGGAAAATATTTCCCGTCCACGTCGACGCTCCCATCGATCAAAATCAGTTGAAGTTTATCGATGAATTCGTGAACGATTTCTCATGTCGGCTACAGGTACAATACCGGCTTACAGTCGTTTTGCTTCGACGAAACACAACAACGCGAGTTCATTCGTAATACAACACGAAACACAAACAACCCAGGAAACTGGAATGATACGTATATATACGTATATATACCCTGTATACAGGGTCCGTCAAAAAGAGTGGATTTCGAAATATTGCCAAAAGTAATCGAGATAGGAATTCAGTATTTGATTCAAAATGTACACAGAGATGAGGAATCTCAGCGTTTATAAACATAAATGAGGAGGTGTCTTTCAAAACTGAACAAGTCCACTCAGAAAAATTGGCGTTTTATGAGCTTTCCTGCGATCGTAAAATAAATAATTTATAATTTTTGCTTCCATATTTACAGAGTAAATGGAAGTATCGGAATCGTCCTGAAATTGAGAATCGGAACGGAGCTTCAGAAAAAACTTTTTCTTACACACATTTACTCAGAAACACTTCCTGAACAAAAGTCTGAGAGTCCGTCTGTCCGTCAGTGGTCATTTACAAAAATGACCATAGCTCCCTCAATTCTCAACCTTTTTCCAAATTTCTCGAACTGAAATGTTGGTCTCGGCAAGACGTAACATCCTGTTTAATCGGAATTTGAATAACTCACATTACTTCCGATATTTTTAGTGATTTCTATTTTATTTTTTTCCGGCCACAAAAATGAACCGATTTGAGCGTTCTTGGTCTTAAAATCTTTGCTTTGCCTTGCAGAATTTGTGGATATTTTTATTATTCAGAAAATATGGCGTACTTTTATTTTGTGCGAATTTTAAAATTGGAATAGTGAATTTTTTTTTATTTCTGACCTAAACACCCTCAAAAGCGGTCAAAATATGCGTCAAAATTGTGTCAAAATTTTACGTTTCAAAATATGGAAGTATTGCGCGCCAATGGTTTTATCAATCGCCAATTCTTGGACATTCTCTCCCGTTTGAAGGTAAAGATTATTCCCCGTTCTCTACATAAAATTAATTTCTCAAAACTTCCCCATTTCGCCGGCTCACTTTTACTTCGTCAGAAGGGAATGGCACTAAATTTCCCGCGGTTTCTCTCTCGGTTGGCCAGCTTAAAAGTTTCCCACTCAAAGTTTTGCGAGCGAAGTTCATTTTCAGGTTAGTTTGACCGCGTCTATTCAGAAAAATATCGAGAGCAAATGCTTGGGGTGAAAATCTGAATTTAGACCGCGTTGATAAGTCCTTGGAAATTGAGGCTAGAATTTACCCTTCGGTTACGTGGGTGCTATATAATAGGGAAAGCGTTAATTTCACGCCAACGCAAAGTCCAAGTTTGCCGACTAAATTGGTTGCGGGCACATGAACGCGTGGGAGGAATTAATTTCACTATATATTATACCTATTGACACATCTAACGATAACCTCAACCTCCGAGAACATCTCTACAAGCCAACATACATTCTAAGGCCTTGAACATTCAAAATTAGTTTATTGTTTAGATTATTGTGAACAAGTGGTCCGCGAATAACACACAAACCTTCCAAGGTCGATAGTTAATTGATAGTAAAAGTGTAAAACTTCGTAAGTCCCAATTTTTGATAAAATAAGGATTTGAGCTCTACGGGTAGTATTTGAGCGGTAGATCCATCAAGTGAAGCCGGATTCCTCCGTTTTCGAGTCATTTCTTCTCTGTGGCCATGTGCAATAACCTGTAAGTCAAAAACTTCCAAAGGTGTTGCAAAAACTAGCACGTTTTTTAGGTACCCTGACAAATTTCTGAATTCGGACTTACAAGGATTTACACTTTTACTATCATAATATTAAATGCCAAGGTGGTGTCAAATTACCAACGTATCGGATGTACTGTGAGTGATCCAAATTCCGAAGAAACAACACATGGCATTCCGAACTACATTCTAATAAAATGAAAATTTCGGCTGACCCCATTTCTGAGGTGTTTTCTGCCAATTTCGAACCGAAACGTTTGTTGGGCTAACTTTATGTTTACCTAGTAGTTTCGGCGAACCATCTCGGTAAGTCGGTTTCGTTTATCCTTGGAAACGATCCGATTTATCGGCCGCCGATCAGGTTTAGTACCTTTTATCCGCCGGCGGGCTCTTCAGCCCTTCGGCCCTTGACTGTCACGCCAGACAGGAGGGGGCACTTGTTTGTTGTGCTCCTTGAAAGATTCGAGAGCTCTTAACCGGATCGATTTTATCGCGTTCCGAACGGACGCCCTTTAGCCCTTGAAAACGGGGGCCAACCGGTCCCTTCGGTTCGGGACTTATTGATAAGGCGACCGACAATAGTCGGTCGATACACTTATTATACGCTTCGTTTACAACCCGTAAGTACGCTTAATTTTATCGTCGGTTAGCAACGCTTTGAATCGGAAATCCTAAAAATGGTCCGTGAAAAGTTCAAAAAAAAATCCGCCGAAAATTTTGAAGAATAATCACTTAGCTACGAACACGAATCAAATGACAAAAACCAGTGGTGCGTAGATAACACACAATACTTCCATATTTTGAAACTTAAAATTGTGGCACAATTTGATCATATTTTGACTGCTTTTAAGGGTGTTTAGGTAAAAAATAACAACAAATTCACGATTCAAATTTAAAAATTCGCCCTAAATAAACGACACATGTGACGTTTGGCCGAGAATCTGCGATTTTTCCATCGAATGATTTTCAGCTAAAACTTACGAGACGTATTTCCGAGGAATATTTCACTTAAATAGACTCGCATTAGACCATTTCTAATTTCTATAATAGGTATAGCAATTCGGATAGATATAACCCACTTGGGGAAACCTCGTTCTTGAAAGATTCGGGCCGATCGATTTTATCGCCCTCGCCCTTATAGTCCCTTATAGTCCCGTTAAGCCGGCCGGAGGTTGAATGGAAGCTAACCGGCCCCGGTTCGCGGTTCCACGTTCGGGGATTTATTGATAAGGTATCCGCTCCGCTGGTCACCGGTGGACCGGCGGACAAACTAGAACGGACGCCCGAGGTCAATCGCTCGATACAATTAATCGCTTCATTTCCAATTGGGACCTTTTTCCTCTCCTCTCTCCCGGACAAATTTCATATTAGGTACAGTTGAAGAGAATATTTTTTTAATGGAAGAACGACCTTCAAACTTTATGGAAGTCGGTGATCGGGATAGGGGTCGCAACAATAATCCGCTAACAAAAGTTGTGGCGGGACTACGTAGCTGATAAACGTAGCTAATTCGTCATCTGGGACGGGAGTGCCTCGGCAATAATTTGAAATCGAAAAGCTGTAAGGCGTCGTTCTGAAATCGCTGCTGCAAGAGATCGGCGGAAAAATTACAGTTAAACGTTGTGGCAATATCATTTCATCGAAACTCCAACATAATCCTAGTTAGACCATATAAATGTTTATTATGTACAGTTCCAGCGGAAAATCCGAGTTGTGAAGAGGAGGCAGAAGAAGTAGGACAGATGAAAGGTCGTAGAAGACGTCTCCAATTTCGCGTCAGTTCCATCAACAATGTTAACGAATCGTCGGGAATATTCGGAAATCTCGGCATCCTCGAAATTCCATCATTGATGAAACCGACTTGGAATTGAATCTATGAATTTCGTCGTGGATTCCTTACCGATCGTAGGGAAACTTTAAACCGATTCGTGTTTCAGCTGATGTACACGTAGTCTAATCTACAAGCTGCTGCTGAGCTGGTCATGATGCTTCGAAGCGTGTTCTATATCGATATGTAATGAAAATAATATTATCATAAGTGAACGACACGGAAACAAAAAGCCAACATCGGGAAATTATAGTCCAGTCAGTGAACGCTCCAGGTTCTAGACTACAAATCTATAATGATTTTTGTTTTTCTTCAGGAAAGTGTTTCGGAGTGGGCGTAGGATTTGTACATACTGGAAGTCCCCAATTCTGGCTTATTGGCTTCAGAGAGCATAAACTGTGGAAAATTTCTTCTTCTTTTTTTTTTCAAACAAGAAACTCAAAATTCATTTAAAGCAATAAAAACAATTTTTTTTCTTTTGGTTTTTGCCTATAGCGTAGAAATTATGGGCCCCGCAAAGCAATCATGCGTAACAAAAAGAAAGCTGATAATTTTCCCTGTAAAGGTCCATTCCTCAGATTATTTTTATCATCCCACTACTTAATGACTTGAAGATTTTTGAAAATGGCCAACATCCAGAACTTGTATCTCTGTCACATTGGCATTTTTCAAAATTCTATGAGTCAAGAACGAATGAGGATAAAAAGGATCTGAAAAGTGGGTCTTCCATGAAATTTTATCAGCTTTCTTTTGCTATAGATGATTCTTTTTCGTGGGACGCATAGTTTTCACGCTATGGAGACAAAAACCTAGAAAGGTTGAAATTGTCCGCCGTTATTTGCCCTATCTCGCGTTGGCTATGGGTCTAGTGCTGGGGACAGTCAGTATGTTCATACTCACCCCAACACACATTCCTGAAACAAACATAAATCGGTATAGAACTGTAGCTTAGTACCGCCTCGCTTGTTGGCTGGACTAAAAGGATAACGACCGGTTAAAGGATTGCATTCGTGATCGTCGGCGGTGGGCGTGTTCGGATTTGCGTAGCATACCAATTGATTACGTGTTAGGGCCAATTTCACCAACAATGAAACCCCAGGTTAAGCAGAATGAACAGTTTCGGTGCCACGGTTTCGTTGGTGTCAAGATACGACATTACCATTAGGATCAGGAAAAACTAGGCTTTTTTAGTTAGTGAAATTCGCCCTTAGTAGGGGAAATATGCGGTTACGGCTACTTAAGTGTGCCTGATTTTTCACTAGTATCCCACAGAAAATCCCAATTTTTGAAAACATTAATAATTTTATGAGGCAATTTCTCGTTTTAGGTCCCTATCTATTCCTGGGTTGTTGTTCTAAAAGTGTAGTCCCAAAACTTATAATTTCGGATTAGGTAATAATGCTCTTTATTTTTATTGATTCTCTTAGGTATCTAGGTAAGTTCGAGGGGGTGCATAGGGGTAAATTACCCCGGGTAAGACATGAGGTTTTTATTCAATTCCTAATAACCCCATATACCTACTCTATCCCCCACTATTCGTCAAATCCCATGTACCTATAATAATTTGGTTTTTGGTACAAACCTAGTTTTGAATTTTTCATCTAAATGACCCCAGGGAGCGTCCGTTTATGGCTAGTGGCTGACCATGAGTCGTCAAACGTTGATATAAATGCCTACCCTAAAAAATGGTTAAAGGCGCCATTTTGGGAATCAAAATTGAAATTCCCAAATTGGTATTTCAGTATGGGCCACCTTACCCAAAAGTTATCACTGAATCGCGGCAGCCATATTTAATAGTGACTGAAGGCTTCCATAAGGCATTCCCGTTAGCCTTAGTTAAGGTGTTGTTAGATAGCCGTCATAGCGGGAACATTGTATAGGCTGGTAGAAAGGGACATTTGGAATTATTCATACTCGAGTTGCAGAGGAAAGACATTATACGTGAATGTGACCTCTATTGCTGCAAACCACGACATCCCCATGGTCGTTATAACTTGCCATTTAGCGGAAGCATTCGTAAGTGGGGCAGCGTGAATTCGGCGAATATGGGTGATTCTCAGAAAAAGGGCAATTTTGATGAATCAGCAAAGTTCTAGCAGTCCTATGACAGTGAGACCAATTTTTTCTCACACACAAATAACTACCCCCTGGTATTAGGTATGTACATTACTTTCTTCTAGAAGCAATGATAAATTTCATTTTTCACGCCGAACATGTGAACTGTTAGTTAGTACCATGGGTGAATCAAAATCATTTCCGAGGGTGTGACGTTCTAACTTTTCTAGGAAAAGGGTCAGTAGGAACCAAGAGCCTTCAAATCTTGTAATAATGTACCTCGACCTATTATTTTCGAAGGTCTCCTAGTACTATTGGGTATTTGGAGGTAGCTGAGGGTATCTCAAACTTTGAATCGGAAAAATCAGCCAGTACCATGGATCAATGCATGAAATCCCCTCCACGCTAATCAAACAACACTATGAGAAGTTTTGCGCGCGATTTTGTTTCGGGGGCGTATTTATATTCAGTTCATTACCGTGGTTCTATGTTTTTCTGCTAAATATTCTCATAAAACATTTTGCTTTTATTTTATGTTTTTGTAAGGCTTTTTCCCTATAAAAGCATGTTTCAGTCATTACCATATAATTCATTAAGTCGGTGGTGGAGAAGTTTGAATTGCAAAATATCAGTACCATGCAGCTATTGCTGTCAGTCCCGTGAAAGTATGATTGATCCATGAGACTGACCATAAGAGTAAAAGATTGGTAAAGAGGTTACCAGCCGTACCAACCTTATTTATGGGCCTAGTGAGTTGATCAAATTCTTTGTGGTTTCATCAATCGTGGAAAACATTGAAAGAATCACTGAGTAAACTGTGGCTGTAACTTTTTTGGCTCCGCCCGAGCTATTTCGTGCTATTGCTACCTTTCCTACCCTAAGACTGTTAACATAAGATTTATATTTTCTATAATTTTTCGTATTCTTCCATTAGGTCATACTTTCATTAAATATATTCATGCATCTTAACCACGAATCTTTACTCAAACCCTTAGTCAGTCCCGTGGCAGTATGAAAATTGAAATGTGCATTTCTGGCTCCAAAATGGAGTTTGACCTCACAAAATCCGCTTAATCTGTTTGTTTGCATCCGGGGAACGAGTGAATACCCCAAAAAAGTAGTTTGAAGCACCTATGTAGATTTTCGGAAATCACTGACGCTGGAAATTGCCCTTTTTCTGAGAATCGGCCTCATCATATCTGAGAAAGGCCTCGTCATATCCGGAAAATATGGCCATATTGTTTCAGAAGACGGTATTTGACTCAATCGATTGATAAGGCAGGGGGTGGATTGCGGGAATGCCTAATCCGGGAAGGTTCACAAACGGAGGGCCATTTTGGAAATAGATCACTGCCAAGTTGTGAGTAACGTCGACCTCGTAAAGTTTCACAGGTCAATGGAGGTCATACGAAAATACCCGGGGGGGTTAACTTTAACGCAGTGCGCCCTCCGCGCGAGGGGTAAGTGAAAATTCTTGGAAAATTGATAAATCCAAATTTAGACCGAACCCACGTTCAATTCGAGTTTTGCCCCCAGAATAATATTATGGAATTAATGACGATTGCGACAATTGACAGGCCGGGATATATAGTGATGTTGAGGGGGAGGGTTATTAGGAATTGATTCGCTCTGCAGCCATCATGAAATCCCCAGGCTCGGAAATGGGGCTAGGGTAAAGTCCAATTCTACTGCCAGTCTGCCAACCCTCCCATTAAAGTAAATTGTACTCTTTGGCGACCTTAAATGTTCGCTTTATTCTAATATTCATTCGCACCCCCTGGAAAATTTCAAGCTTACAACCCTGTAGGTGAAAATCGTGTTTGGCGAAGGATCGACGGAGGTTTCGACGGACGGGGGAGGAAAATGCCAAAAATCATGCGATTTATTAGAGAAAATAAAATGGGATTTTTCGGCTCTACAATGGCGAACATTTAGAAATGAAAAATTCAGCCAATATAAGTACGAAAATAAATCGTCGACGGTAAAAATAACGAATCCAGGTATTTTCCAGGTGGTAAATCGAAGCGAACCAATAAAATAATAAATAATCGGTGGATTTTTTCGAACAGAAGCTTTTTGCGGAACTATGGTGTAGCTTGTTTTGAGTGTTTGTGTTTACCCCATGGCGAGTTCAGCATCGGGTGACGCACAAGGGCTTGAGTCGAGAAACTGAAGCCAGTTTTCAGGCTCAGGGGCGGTTCTGCACTTGGGGGGGCCACGGGGCCCGGAGGGAGGATATCCCTCTATCGACCTGGGGGCGGCATCGGGGGAAGGGGAAGCGCCAAGGAGAACCCGACGGAGGGGAAGGGGGTGCCGCTCTTCACATCGAATCGGGCTCATCTTGGACTTTTTACTACACTTTTTCTATCCCGCTCGCATTCTACACGCTATCTTTTCAGAGCTCGCCGTGGGAAATCCCCTTTTCCCGCGCAACTTGATGGAATTTCCCCCCAAAGTTGAAAATTCCCCGCGAACGGGAGGATTAAGCGATTTGCGTTCATGACAGCTCTACGTATTGCCGAATCTGTTTTTATTCGCGCTCTATTTGTTTGTTTATCATATTTTTTCTAGATCAGTTTGGCAGAATATCGTAGTTTGAACGAGGGTACGAGGGGTCCATTTGCGTAGTAGATATATGTATATTCTTATTAAAATATGGCCCATAAATAAGGTCGGTACGTCTTTTACCAACCTTTTTACTAATCTTTTACTTTTATGGTCAGTCTCACGGATCATAATTAGGGCTGACAGCAGTAGCTGCATGGTACTGAAATTCAAACTCCTCCAACACTGACTTAATGAATCGTATGGTAATAACTGAAACATGCTTTTATGTGGGAAAAGCCCTACGACAACATAAAATAAAAGCAAAATGTTTTATGCCAATATTTAGCAAAAAAAAAAAAAAAACATAGAACCACGGTACTGACCTGAATAAAAATACGCCCCAGAAACAAAATCTTCTATGGTTGATGGCGGTCAAGTGACGGGCTTCAGCGTCCGAGTTCTTGCCACACAAATATCAGTTACTGCTGCCACCACAACTTGAGCGCGCAAAACTTCCCATAGTGTTGTTCGATTAGCGTGGGGGGATTTTACGCATTGATCCATGGTACTGACCGATTTTTCCTATTCAAAGTTGGAGATACCCCTATGGTAGTTATTTGAGTGGGAGAAAAAAATAGGTCTCACTGTCATGACTCCAACCTATGAACTAGCTGGGGATCTAGGGTATAAATTTATTATGTTAGGTATTATAGGTAATCGGGTCAATTCATCATCTTCCGGATAATGGTACGAATTTGATTTCGCTGAAATGCCAAATGCCAATTCCGGGGAAAATGTTCTACTTAGGGCCGGCTTATTGACAAAATTCATTAATCCGATATCCGAGTAAAAAACGCTGCTAAGTAGATCAGTGGCATGTGCACATTAGTTTTCTGTGTATCCGAAGAGCTCTGCAAATTTTGCACAGGGGTTCATTTTTCGATTGCAAAGACAAACCTAGGGATACTTATATAGGTACTCCTTAAACACGGTATTTATTCTTTATTATTCAAGAATTTAAGCATAAATTTGTATTTTAGATGGGATTTAGAAAAACTTTTTTTCGACCCGGCGAAAAAAAGCTACACTGCTCACTTTACTATCCCGATAGGTATCTGTCTACCAATCTCTTCAACGCAGCTCATAGTTCAATTTTGTTAAATTCACCATTCAATCTATTGTTATTCGCCTACATAATTAACAGAATAATAACAATTAAATTCTCTGAATAATGAAATTAAAAATGCCTCAAGAATGCCTCAGAACCATTGCTAAAGCTCGTCTCGCTCTCATGTTGCCAAGCGCAACTGGTCTAGTGTGAGTGCGTCACCTTGTTGTTGTTATAGGCTAGTGGTCGTAAGTAGATCAATCAACCGTATCTAAGAGCCGAGGCCAAATTCTCAAAATTTTCCGATTTTTATTTTGCTGATTTGTGTAATGCGACTAGATTCTTTAAATTGAAGATATCGGGAGGACAGAAGTTTTTGTGGGCATTCCAACGAGTGGAAAACGATTTTTGTGGCTCTAGTCGTTTTCGAGTTATTAAGAATTGTAAAAATTTTAAAAAACTCAAAAATGTCTCACTAAAACTGCAATAACTCCTAAACGGTTGGAGCTACCGGCGTGGCGATGGTCTCATTCGATTCGGCATAGAAAAATCTATAGAAAATGATACCTCACATGCCTATGTTGCTTTTTTCCTGAAAAGCACGAATTTTTTCCCACTTCAACAGCTGTTTTACTGGCCTTAAAATTAAGATAGGGTTCTGTCGAGACGTTAGGACCAACTAGATACGGAACTTGATTTTTGGTAAAAATTTCAAAATTTTTCGATTACTCCTTCCCCCTGAAAAACCCCGGACGGCGGACGGCGTACGGCGTACGGCGGACGGCGTACGGCGGACGGCGGACGGACAAAAAATTTTTATTGCAGATTCGGATTCTACACCCCTTGAAACGTTAACCAACAAATTTTCAGGGGGTGTTAAAAAAAATTTTTTCCCGACCGATTACAAAGGTTCATTTCTTAAGAAAAATGAACCAAAATTTTGAGGGTAGACTCTATTGAAATTTGGGATTATTACATTTACTGCTTATTTCTTGGTAGCAATGCCAATAATTCTGTACACGCCAATGGTGTAGCCCTCCATGAATTCTAAATCTTCAAATTCAATCAAAAACTCAAAGATTGTGATTCCGACCTTTTTCTTGATTTTTTTCAATCTTTAGGAAGGTCTTTAGGAAGGTCCTGGGAGCATGCAGGAATTTTTTCAAGATTTTTCAAAGAAGTGAAATTTTAATTTTTTCCCCAAATTGAAAATTGATACTTATTTGGGAATCAACCATAATACACACACATATTTCATACACGTCCTTGAATATATTTCTTAATTGTATCTCTACTCCAATGAGGTACTAGGGGAGAGGGAAAAATTCCCCGCCTACAAAAGCCCTGGTAGACATCGTATCGCCACCTCGCACTTTGTGCCTTCTCAGTCACTTTTCTCGTAGGACGTTCCTTTCAATGACGAAAGAAAAACGAGAAAAAAAGGGGAAAAACACCGAGAAGAACATCGCTGAGCTGAGGAAGGTCACCGCGAAATCATTGGACGGCAAAGCGGAATGGGTGAGATTTACTGAGGAAATGAGAGAGTTTAGCATTGTTTTCTTCAATCTTTTCCGGACTCCAGACTCGGCCTTCTCGGCGGAGATAATGATTGGAAAACCATTGATAAGGATATCGATCCATCGTGTAAGTACTCTTTCTATCGCTTTTCCGACCGGGATCCAGGAAAAAAGGGGAGAAGAAAAGTGATTTTGTTTTGTCACTAGTGTGGCTCTCGTGGGATCACAAAAGGGGCCATCGATACAGATGGAGTTGGTCAATACATTTTCTCATTTAACCTTGCAGATAGAAGAGAGTAATGTGATATTTATACAGGTCATGTGATCACAGGGTATAGTTATGAATCGCAACTATAATATCATATATCACGATTATGAGCGCCCCTTCCATACCTACTGTGGTTCAATTTAACCAAATTTTCAATATCCCTAACTAGCTGCTGTTGGTCCGATCTGATGATTGTCTGTTTTTATTTTGGACGAGTTTTAAAATATGAATAGTGAGTTTTTTGATATTTTTGACCTGAACATCCTTAAAAGCAGTCAAAATATGATCAAATTTTGTCACAATTTTACGGTTCGAAAGATGGAAGTATTGTGTGTTATTACGCACCGCTGGTTTTCAGAAATAATGTTCCAAAGTAAAATAAATTAAGCTCCAACTACGGCCAAATACTAGAACGATAACTTTGGAGAAGTCAACAAAAGTAAACTGAGAGTCTGTCAGGCGTAGTCGAGGGCTTTTCGCTTTCCTTCGCTGCGCCGCGCCAGTTAAGTCAAGGGGCTATACCAATACAATAGGTCTATTCACCGTTCAAGAAGCTATGCCTTGGCGAAGGAATCCAATAGTCGGATAAAGCAAACCACAATACGATAAACCTAATCTACAATGCTAGAAGAAGATCTTGGAACTAAAAGGAATCCTTCAAGATGAGGGAGGAAGTCAAAACTAGCTCCATGGCTGATCAGTGCCTGATTCCAGTCAAGGATGATAAATTCGTTTGAGATTGTATTCCCTAAATTTGAACCAGGGTGATTAGGCAAGTCCTGGAATCGAGAATCGGAACTGTTTGTCCCGGCGAGACGCATCACCCGGAATTCGCATTACTCACAGTACTTCCGATACGTGAGCAGTACCTACTTCATATTATTTTCCCTCCAAGATTTATCAGCAAGTAGTACCTAATTTACAATTTCCATTCAAGCCTCACCTCACAATAAAAATCTACAACCAGCGGTGCGTAGATAACACACAATGCTTCCATATTTTGAAACGAAAAATTGTGGCACAATTTGATCATATTTTGACTGCTTGCTGAGGGTGGGTGTTAAGGTCAAAATATCAAAAAATTCACTATTCAAATTTTAAAATTTGACCAAAATGAAAGTATGCCACATTATCGGATTATAAAAATATCCACATATTCTGCAAGGTACAACTAAGATTTTAAGACCAAGAACGCTCAAATCGGTTCATTTTCGTGGCCGGAAAAAAATAAAATAGGAAACACTAAAAATACAAATATGTCGGAAGTACTGTGAGTTATTCTAATTCCGATTAAACAGGGTTTAGGCCTTGCCGAGACAAACATTTCGGTTCAAGAAATTTGAAAAAAGGTTGAGAATTGAGGGAGCTATGGCAATTTTTGTAAATTACCACAAACGGGCACACCCAGACTTGTTCAGGAAGTGATTCTGAGTAAATGTGTATAGGAAAAAGTTTTTCCTGAAGCTCCGTTCCGTTTCGCGATTTTAGGACGATTCCAATGCTTCCATTTACTCTGAAAATATGGAAGTAATGCTCTGTAAATACGGAAGTAAAACATTCCTACGTGTGCATGAAGAATTTTAATATAAGATGTACACATTTTCATACGCTTTATTAGTTTCGAGTTCTCTATTCAATGTGACTTCACTTTTCTTCTTCCAGGAAACCCCTTCCGAACTCCTCCTTATTAAAGAGCCCTAGTTCTTTATGTCTTCTTTATCAAACAACTGCGGCTGTAGTTTCTTATGGCTTTTCTTCATAAACGATGTTTCTCAGTATTAAATATGCTCCTTTCCATCGCTCTGTTCTTACACTACGGAAAAAATTACAAGCGCCTGTGAATTTTCCAGACTTTTTCTCCCAAGTCTCAACGGTAGTTTTTTTTTCTGCTTCCGTTATGCACTGGAAACAGTTCTCTTCGGCTCGTATTTATTTTTTTACGGTGGATAGTTTTTCTCAACACTGCTAACCGTCAAAATCTCATATGCGTTTTAAGTAGTGCATGTACCTACTTATTTGATTTCCCTGTTCCCTCTTGTTTTATAATCGGTCCCAGCCAAAGGTTTATGCCATCATAAAAGTTTCCCTTTTTACAACCTAGTTGAAGCGGAATAATAAAATTTTTAGATCCGTTTGGGATTTACGTTTACACGGAAAGTTTTTTATGGGTTTTAAATTCCTCCATCTCTCTTTCACATACACAGCATCCAGCCATAACCGGTTAGAGGAACAATGTCTCAGCATTAAGGCTTTGGATGTGAACTAATTATTCGTAATTAATAGGCCGGTAAAATGAAGAAAAAAAATTGATTAGGAAATTATTTTGCCTGATTTGGAGACAAAGCGCGATAAACAAAACTCTAAGCACACTTTCCAAACACAGATTAAATATTATTTGTCTGGGTATCACACACAAAAAAGTTGAAATATTTGGAGTAGGTAGGTTCATCATCAAATTATAGGATTCAACGTTTGTATGCAAATTAAAAAACCCTGAACGATATAAACACAACTGCCTTAAAACCAATGGTAGTTTGGCCGTAAAACCAAGAAAACGATCAAAAGAATGACCAAGAAAAATTTCAAGTTTCTGAGTCGATATCTAAAGATTCGCGTCAAAAACCACGATTCATCATTTTTTTGAAATTTTTCCTAAGCCTTGGCTTTTTCATGTGAAATCGGTTTTTCGCGTTTTTCTCGGTACGGGATAGCCGTAGATAATTGCAATTTTTTTGTGTCGTATACCAACCCAAAACCTACTCTGAAATATTTTTTTGAAATTTTAATTTCTTTGAATGGTAAAAAAAAATTTTTTTGACTTACAGGGAGCGAAACGGTGTAGAAACCTTCAACGAATCCAACAAACTCAAAAAATTCGAAATCGGTTTAGTAGGACTCCCTCATATTGGCAAAAACGTGAAAAAGGAGAAATTGCATCAGGAAATTCGAGCCAGAACGACTTAAAAACAAATTTTTCAAAATATTTCGGGAATAAACTCCTTTCTTATAGTAATTCAAGCGAGAAACCCGGGAAAAATACTCGAAAAATTCTAAACCCACGACATCAACTTCAAAATTGAGTTTTTGTATTTTTTCGAAAATTAACCATACTAATGCTGATTTGGATCCTTAACCTTTTCCGATTGTATCGCCCGGACAATATGCGTGCCCTACCCGACCCTGGCGTACTTTTATTTTTTGCGAGTTTTAAAATTTGAATAGGTAGTGAGTTTTTTGATATTTTTGTCATAAACACCCTTAAAATAAGTCAAAATATGATCAAATCGTGTCACAATTTCACGTTTCAAAATATGGAAGTATTGTGTGTTATCTACGCACCGCTGGTTCATCTTTCAAATTACCTAGGTCGTAAGACCAGCACGCTATTCATAAGAACATCGTACATGTTCATGTTCAACCATCAACATTATCCGTTGGTATGGAGTACGAACCGTGGATTTGTCTATTCGCAATCCGCAACGGAACTAATTTTCTAGTCGAAGTTAAACGACTCCCACCCGAGCGGTGAATGTTTCTACAAATGAAAAAACTTCACACATGAAAAAGTTGTTGTTTCTCTGACCCGAATGCCTAATTGAACGAAATTACGTCCAAAACGACTCTCGTGCCAAGTTTGTTTCAATAGGGAACTTTTTACGATTCGTTTGGCTGCGGTGAATCAATACCCGATTGTTAAAGTTGGCATTCGAGAAGACCTTCGAGACTCGAACTCGCCGACTGACGGATGAACAATAATTAATAAAGCCATTGTGTCGTGTTTAACTTCCGTTGTTTTTCTTGGTCGAGCCAATAAATGCGGCCCATTATCTCCTGTTTAAGTTCCGAATAGCCTTCGGATTTTCTGTTTGATTTGTTTTCAAATTAATTTCGGCCCGAAAACAAGTTGAACTGTGCAGAGATGGCGTTCATTTCTGTGAAACGATCGAGTGAAACTCAAACTTGATGTCAAACGCTAAGTCAAACTCGAACATGAAGTCAAAGTCAACCTCGAACTGAAACTCAAACTCGGATTTGAAGTCAAACTCAACCTCGAAGTCAAACTCGAACTGAAACACAAACTTGAATTGTAACTCGATGTCGAACTGACACTCGAACTCAAACTTGAAGTCAAACTCAACCTCGAAATCAAACTCAAACTGAAACTCGAACTCAAACTTGAAGTCAAAGTCGAACTCGAACTTGAAGTCAAACTCAACCTCGAAGTCAAACTCGAACTTAAACTCAATGTCAAACTGAAACTCAATAATCTTTGTTTTACATTTAAGTCCAAAAAATAAGTACGATTTTCCTAGGATTGGATAATATTCCAGCTGTTATACTTGCAGTTGAACTCGGTAGGTATCTAGGAACTTGAGTGCGTTTGAGGGGAAATTTGTTTTTAATTTTCAGCGAACGAGCCGGCTGATTCTATTTTATACCTAGTCATGTACGATTCCTAACGAGCGGGTGCTTCAAGTCATACGCCAAATTGAGATTAACAAAATCTCAAGAAACCGAGCCCAACATTTCACTGGGATGGATCTTATCTAATAACCTGGTATAATTACGAGCCATCCCCCCTAACTAACTGACCATTGGGCGAACATATTCATCGCCTACCATAAGAGACTAAAAAATGCAAATGAAATGGTCTCTTTGGGTCGTAAATAGCTAAGGCTAATCCTTTGCACACTGTAATGAGTCAGCTGTATATTAATAGCAGTTGGTCTACCTGCGACGGATATCATTATTAAAAATGTAAACCCTGTCGGCACGTTTAAAATTCATGGTGAAATCGTGCAAAATCATCGCCAACGAACGTTTGCGAAGGGTCGGGGCTGGGGTTCCGTAAAGCACTTTAGAAACCCTTTTGTTTAGCGAGGGCCAAACTTCCCAACGTTCCCCGTGTTTTCCTAAGGTCCTTTCAATGAGGCTATCCGTGTCGAAGCTCTTGCTTGTTCTTCACTTACCCCAATTAAGCTCTTAGTTATTCTAATGTTACGCAATCAGCGGATGCTGAAAGAAACGAAGACTCCTATACCGCAGTTCGCCGGTTTACCCGAAGGGCCATTCCGGTTAATAACGTGCAAAAAAATGTACCTGTATGCAATGCGTACATGGGACAGTCTACACGGAAACTGAAAGACGAGGAAATGGAAAATTTCGCGAGCACAAGGAATTTATTCGTTAGTGAGTAGGTATACCTATCCATGGAAGATCCGTTTCTTATGGTACGTTATTTCCAGAAATAGTCCGATTTCGAGAAAAAAAAAAACGGGCGTTAAGCAAATTTTTCAGTGACGTGCACCTCCTATAAGGGAATCCTCTGAATTAAGTCCGGAGTACTCAAAAACGTTCAAATGTCAAAAAAGTCATGATCTCAAAAACAGTTTTTCTTGGGTTTTCGACCCCTTAACATTTTTTGATCGGATTCCCCTGACAATGTGCATCAAGTTGGAGCAAACCACAACTTTTAGGACCAACCGCACCAAAATCGTATCGATCTTAGTCTATCGATGTGGTTAGTCTAAAACAATTTTATAACCGAAATTGCCAACCGGATTCCCGAGACGTACGCCGTAATTTTTTACACCCACACCATGTGAATTACCCGGTAGCGGTTTATATACGAAGTTTTCCTCACCGTCGAGAAGGTGTAAATCCTCCGTAGTCGTCCTCCCCCGAGGCAACAAATCTTCCCACCCCCATCACCGTGGTGGTAGGTTATGTATTCACCCATAAATATAAAATGCGACGGGCCTCGTACCTACACTTGGCCTCCAAGCTGAGGTGGAACAGGTAAATATCAGATCTGATGGCACATCCTCCCTCGCCGGTCGTCGGTATCGCCGAAAAAAGATAATTGCACCTCGTATTGAGCCATGATGATTTAGGGTATATGCGGCTGACAAATTCGTGGCAATATCGCCTTATATATTTATCGAATAGGTAGATCCCCATGTAATTCATCTTCTCAGCCCGGATTGCAAGTAGGACAAATTTTTGGGACGATTTTTTGGTCAATTTGATTATTTACTAACGAGGACTCAAATTGAGATGATTCGGGTAATGAGGTTTAACTGGGCCAAAATCAAAAATCGGAACGGACTTTCAGAAAAAACTTTTTTTTTGTACACATTTACTCTGAATCATTTCCTGAACAAGTATCATGTCCTGAAGTGTCTGTGTGTCCGTCTGTGGTCATTTGCAAAAATGACCATAACTCCCTCAATTCTCAACCTTTTTTCAAATTTCTGTCCGAAACTGAAATGTTTGTCTCGGCAAGACCTAACATTTACCCCCTTACTCTTAGTAGGTAATTCCGATATATTTGCATTTATAGTGTTTTGTATTTTATCTCTTTCCGGCCACAAAAATGAACCGATTTGAGCTTTCTTGGTCCCAAAATCTTTGTTTTACCTTGCAGAATGTGTGGATATTTTTTATATTCCTACAACTTGGCGTATTTTTATTTTGGGCTAGTTTTAAAATTGGAATATTGAGTTTTTTGACGTTTTCGACCCGAACACCCTCGAAAGCAGTCAAAATATGATCAAATTGTGTCACACTTTTACGTTTCAAAATATGGAAGTCTTGTGTGTTATCTGCGCACCACTGGTTTTATATTTTTTATTCCGATAACATGACAAATTTTGATTTTATTCGAGTTTTTAAATTTGTTTAGTGAGTTTGTCGAAATTTTTCATACAAACAAAGTCGTCAAAATATAATCGAATTGTGCCAAAAAATTACGTATCAAACTATCGATACCTTAAAGCACAAAGGGCATATGTCCAAAAATGGCATAATGAGAAAAATTCAAAATAAGTTTTTGATCAATTTACAGAACTCAAGATTTCTTCCATAGTTTTCAATTCCATAAAAAAATTCGCTGAATGAAAAATGTTTGTCTGGCCAAGATCTACAACCTCGTTTAACCAGAACTTTGGTATCACTTAACTTTTCCAAGATAAACGCTTTTTAAATATTTTTCGTTTTTCTATTTTATCGTTCTTTGGCCCCAAAAATAGATAAAAGGATCATGATTCTTGGACCGATCGATAGGTCCTGATGTGTAGATTCTTTCGGTACCGAAATCTCAAAATCGATATTTTGGGACATACGCCCTTTGTGCTTTAAGGTATCAATATTCAGTTACTGTGAAGGACCTAATTCCCTCGTTCAATTCAGGATCTCTCTGCTAATTTCGACCGTCGAATCCGACAAAAAAAAAAAAAAAAAACTGATCAGGAGCTCGCCAGATACTCGGAACCGAGTGGATCCGTACATATTGACCCAGGTATAACACGGAGACTCAGTGCGAATCAACCTCTGGCAGCGCAATTCTTTTTGTGGGTCAAGGACTGCCACTTCAAACTTGAAAAAGCACCCGAATCCGACGGGAAACTCTTTCGAGTGCTGAAAGGGGAGGGTCGACGCTTTTAAGAAGAACCAACAATGAGGGACAATACTACTTACTGAGCCTTTCTGAAGGAAAAAAGTATAAGTTGAGATGACTAGAATATTCATACAAAAGAAGCGGGGACGAATGGGAAGCTTTTCAAAGGCTACCTTGTGAAGTCGGTCATGGAACCGGAAGGGCAAAGGAGGCTCGAGATTAGCGGAAAACCAACGTGAAATCTCACAGTCGTGGATGAATTTCTCGATGAGAAAAGGGGGGAGGGGGGTATAGCCGGGAAATTCACAACAACAATGAAAGGTTTGCGAGAAATGAGGGTCGGCGTAATAATGGCGAGGCTGCGGGCTAATAATGGTCTAACCGCCTGAAAGGAATAGGTGCCCCGTTACCATTAGAGGTAAATTCGTGTGCATAATTCAAATCGAGAAAGATTGAATGGTGTCGTTATTCTCGAATAAGGCATACCATTGATGCCAAATCGTGCGCTCGCAAGAAAACAATTACTGTTTACGAATTGAAACCAGTGGACAAGACAAAATACTTCCATGTTTTGATACGTAAACTTTTGACTGAATTTGATCATCTTTAGATTGCTAAAGAGTAAATGGAGATATTGTAATCGTCCTAAAATCGGATCGGAGTCAACTTATCACGAAGTCGAGTTTGAAATCGAAGTTGGCTTTGATCTCGAAGTCGACTTTGATCTCGAAGTCGAGTTTGAACTTGAGTTTACTTTGATCTCGAAGTTGACTTTGATCAGAAAAAACTCTCACACACTTTCACTCAGAATCACTCAGAAAAAATTGCCCAGTGTTGCGTAGATAACACACAATACTATCGTATTTTGAAACGTAAAATTGTGACACAATTCGATCATACTTTGACTGCTTTTGAGGGTGTTAAGGTAAAAAACTCACCATGCAAATTTTAAAATTCGCCCAAAATGAAAATAGGTACATCACATTTTCTGGATAAAAAAAATAGCCACATATTCTGCAAGGTACAACAAAGATTTTAAGACCAAGAACGCTCGAATCGGTCCATTATTCTGTATAAACAGGGTATTAGGCCTTCCCAAGACAAACATTTCAGTTCAAGAAATTTGAAAAACGGTTGAGAATTGAGGAAGTTATGGTCATTTTTGTAAATTACCACAGACGGACTAACGGACACACAGACTTTTTCGGGAAGTGATTCTGAATAAATGTGTATACGAAAAAGTTTTACGACTAACTTGAGCGTTTTTGGTCTTAAAATCTTTGTTTTTCCTTGCAAAATACATCGATATTCCGATAAATTGACGTATTTTGATCTTAAGCGAATTTGCATAGTGATTTTTCGGTATTTTTGACCTAAACAGCCACAAAATAGAATCAAATTGTGTCAAAAAGTTACGTATCAAAATATGGAGGCATTGCGTGTTATCTACGCACCACTTGTGTGATGGTATTTTCTCTGAAAATGGCCCAAACATAAGCTGTTGATCACTTTAGGCTGGAAAGATGAGATGGCTATGAAATTCGTGATTTCACGAGAATGGAACCAATTCAATTGATGAGACCGCGATAGAAGCCTAAAGATAATTCCACGAAATTTACCTCGAATTCCCATTGCAATTAAGAGTGGGGAAATTGAATCGTTCGTACAATCTTAGAGTCGAACGATTAATCCAACGAGCGATACTCATTCTAACGACGGGCTAACCGAGCTACATAAGCGATCTTTGATTAGAGCTCGAATTTCAATCAGCTCAACGAGTGTTTACTGGCGCCCTCAGTAATAGACTCAAACCAGCCACATTATTCAACAGCAGCGCCGTTTTATTATGTGTCAGTAACCGATCAAACGTCGCCAACTTGTTGGATATTAGTCGGATAACCTCGATCGAGTATCGAATCGGCCGGATTACCTACGGGCCCTTAACGAGACTCGCAGACGCTATTCACACAGTTTGATCGCCTGGGAAGGAGTCAGTTAATATAGACTGTCTGAGATTGTTTAGATAAACTGTATAGAGCTCACGAACTATCAAGAGCTTTATTGGTAAAGCCGGTCTTTCAATAATCGTTTGCTAGTACGCCTTAGGTACTTGCCTACAAGAACCAGTGGTAGGTATGGATGAGCATCGATGGTCAATACTATCGAACTATCGATGTTTTGCATCCGATAATCGATGTTTTTACCATCGATGGCTTAGAACCGCCACTATCGATTACTTCAATGTGATAGTATCGAATCTTCTCTTTATCCTTATCCCTCGGTATCAATATAAATAATTCAGTTGTTCGGTTGACGGTTGACTCTCTGTTTAACTGAGCTGTGTAGTGTAGCTGTTTTGGAAGAAATATGCACGAATATCATACACGACAAAAGTAAGGTATTTCGATATTGAGTTAAATCTGAATCCCACTTTTGAGCCTATTTATGAATGGAAAATTCGTCATTGCATTTTTTGGTCATTTTTGGTTAATTTTGATTGACTAAACTGACCAGTGGTTTCACTGAAATTTGTATCACGCAAATTGCAAAGATAGATACTTGAATTATCCTAGGCATCCATTCAATTTTAAAACTTCCTCACTTGAAAAAAGAAGTATCGATAGTTTTGTACCAATAGTTTTTAACAATCGATGTTTTCCTTCGATAGATTATTCGATTGTGACTATCGATAGTTTCCAATCGATGCTCATCCCTAGTGGTAGGTAAGTAGATAGCACGCATTACTTCCATATCGATACCTTGAAGCACAAAGGGCATATGTCCCAAAAAATTCAATCACAATTTGTCATGTTATCGGAATATAAAATATAAAACCAGTGGTGCGTAGATAACACACAATACTTCCATGTTTTGAAACGTAAAAGTGTTACACAATTTGATCATATTTGACTTGTTCGTGAAGTGATTCTGAGTAAATGTGTACAAGAAAAAGTTTTTTATGAAGCTCCGTTCCGATTCTCGATTTTAGGACGATTGCAATACTTCCATTAAATGGAAAGTATTAAGAGTAAATTTTACTCTGTAAATATGGAAGTAAAAAAAACAGGAAAGTGCTTGCATTTGTGGTATTTCGCCTGTAACTTGGCTGAGTCAAGTTTCTGAGGGGTTATGAAAGTATCTATAATTTAACTTAATTTCAGTGCTTAAAGCTACCGTTACAATAAAAGCACCGATTTCAAATTTGAATTTTCGAGTATAAATTTAAGGGAATAATTTATTTTTTAATTTTTACTTTTTCGTACTTCTTACGCAGGTTTTATGAACGAATTGTTCTTAATTTCGGAATGGATTTGGGTAGAGGTATTGGCAGCCTTTCATTCGAGCAGATCTACGACGACAAACTCGTATCATACGAAAATAAATGAAATTCCACCATGCACATAATACGAACAGTTAATAATACCATGCATTATCGATACCACGAATAGAATAAATTTCGGTATCACTTACTCTAGCTGTGCTCTGTATTTGTCCAAGCAGAGAGCATGAAAAAGAGAAAAAATGGGGGAAAATTAGAGAAATGGCAGCCAAGCAATCATGAATATGTAATTTGGTTTCTAGTGGAAAACTCAGCGAAGCATCTGGACGCCGAACAGGTTAAACGCTTCTCCGCTTTCAAACAGCCGCTTCTGCGCAAGGATTAAGGCTATAAAGAAACGGAATTGCCAACGTTCTATTTGCAAGCTTATAAATAAACTGAATGTAATCGGCTTATGGGCCCGGATCGATGCTCTATTCCGACCGGCTTTTTTAATGCAAAAAAAAAACGCTATATCCAGGCCGGCCGATCGTGCTAAGTACGTTCATGGCGGAAATTACACCTTGCCAAGCTGCTTGCGCCGAGATTGATGAGTTACCTGTTACGCCTTTAAATGCGGAAGAAAAATTGCGGTCGTACCGACTTCTGATGAGAAAAATGTGAGTAAAATTTCGGATCAGAGATCGACGAGCGACTTTTCTGGAAAATTTCAGATTTCCACAATTTCGACATTTTCCAGTCCTTCCTCGACGGTACATAATGCTTATTACTAGGGATCGGGTTTTAACGGATTTAAAAATGCCAAATATGTAACATAATATATATATTATTTATGTACTCATTTTCTCAAAATATGTGGAAAATGTGTAAAAAGGTTGGAATATTTTCAAAAAATGTTCAAACGAACGTTGCAGCAAGATTTTGATGCAGATATACCACATCAAGATTTTGATTTACCACATATTCTGGAAGGTAAAATGAAGGTTTCAAATCGGTTCATTTTCGCGGCCGGAAAAAATAAAATAGAAAACACTAAAAATGCAAATATATCGGATGTACTGTGAGTTATTCGAATTCCGATTGAACAATGTGTTAGGTCTAGACAAACATTTCAGTGCAAAAAATTCGAAAAAAGGTTCAAAATTGATGGAGCTGTGGCCATTTTTGTAAATGACAATGACACAATAACAGTTGCTCAGGAAGTGGTTCTGAAGCAAAAGTGTACTAGCGGTTTTCGATTTTTCGACGATTGCAAAACTTAAAATACAATCTACTTCGCAAACATGGAAGTAGAAAGGGTTTTCCAAAACGACGATATTCCTCGAACGTTCGTTTTGTAATTTTCACGCTTCCCTCATTCGGGAGTTGTGGCTCATTTTTCAACGTTTTGAATCGTCATTAGTCGACGGTGAAATCGGGTAGACGTTATTTTCGGCAGTTATTTTCCAAAAGGCTTCTCGGCTTTCCGATGTAATCGGCGGACTAAACGTTTTCGGCCGACAACAAAACACAGGAAAGGCGGCTGGAACGTTGCCAAGCGGATGTCACCAGATGGCGAGCAAGTGCCTTTTCACAGGAAACGCTTTATAAACTCTTCCTTCGGCTCGGTTTGAGGTTAGAAGGGAAATTGAATCACTCCCATTTCTACACGCGTAGAATATTCGTAGAACGTCAATTTTTTCAATAAAAACCGTGATAAATAGACGGCGAAAATTGAAATTTTTGTTTATATCTTATCGTTGTAACAGTGTAAAAATTTTTTTTTTCACATGCCTATGCAGGGTGTCGATGCAATGAATTCACGAAAAATCTATTCATTTGTTCAGACAGGAACTAATGCATTATATAATGGTGCGTAAATAACGCACAATACTTCCATATATCGGTATGTAAAATTATGAACCTAATCGTTGGTAAAAGGCAAGCTGAAAAAATGAAATTGCTAAATGGAAAATTCGCGAAGAAATTATTTATTGGAATTTTATAAGGATAAATTACCAAAAACCATTTCTTAAGCAGAAACAAATTTTAATTAAAGACATGTAAGTACACGAGAGCTGACAACCAAGCGCAAAAGTTGAACAGCAGCAAAAATACACAAGACTAGGGAAAGCTGCTATGATCACTAGCAGCGCTCCCAGCGGTGAACCGAGGAATTATCGAAATATCCGATATTATTTTCAACTGCGATTCGCTTCTTTCACTCCAAATCATCGCTCCAATCGTCAAGGCTTCATCGCTCAGAAAAGCGGCAGACGCGGTCGGCGGATGAAGGCGGCCCGATCCGAGGCGTCATATCGATGCTGGATCGGGCGGCCCAGTTATCCTGTCCGGCCGGCAAAAGCGCGGAAATTCGAAGCCGCCGACGGCGGGCGGATTCTAAAGGAAAGATTGATCGGTCTCATTAAGGAGTCCGTCATACGGCGGCATAACGAATTACGCCCGCCGATAACGACGAGCGCCGATCGCTCTATCTTCTGCCGCCCGGCTCGGATCCGCGTAATTGCGAGTTGTTCCCTGCAATTTCTTTCCTCGTTACGCTAATTGATGCCCCTCGTTTGCAATATTGAAAATTACAAACGAGACGAAAAACGAATTGCCCACTTCGACTTTCGAGTCTGGACTGAGTACCTACTGAAAAGGACGGTGCGACTTTTGAAAAATTTGCGCAGATAACGCTCAATACTTTATTGTGTTCAACATACGAACCCATGAATTTCTTGTTTGTTAGTGATTGTTATTTTTATCACTTAGGTATTGTTACTTCGGGTCTATTACATACTTCCATGCTTTGATAAGTACATTTTTGACAAAGCAATTCGATTATGAGGTTGATTCAATTTCTTGTCCCTGGGCAGTAACACCCTACTCAGACATGTTTGAATTTTGATTTAAAAACTCGAAGATTGTGATTCCGATATTTTTCTTGATTTTTTTCAATCTTAGTAAGGTCCTGGGAGCATTCAGGAATTTTTTCAAGATTTTTTTCAAAGAGGCGAAATTTTAATTTTTTTCCAAATTGGAAATTGACAGTTATTTGGGAATCAACCATTTAATATAAATATCGTCAGATTGTACGTTATCTTTGAAGGGCACCTTAATATGTTCAACGTGAGAGAGAACTGATCGAATCCTGATTGAAACATGAGCGTTTAAGTTGGCCCGAGTTCAATCGTCCAGGAATTATCCTCGTCCTATTTTCATAATGATCTCCAAGCAGAAACGATTCATCAATCGAATTTCACGCTCGGTTAAAGCCTGATTAAAGTGTCATCATCGCTAAGGGCCGATCAACTTCCGTCGGACCGTTTATTAGGGAAAGGTATTCACCATGGCTGTTGGATATAGATTAGTATTTAGCCGGACCTAGGTCCGATTAGGGGCCGAATTGATTCACTGGTCGACAGGCATCGCATAATAGAGAGAATTATCAGTAAAATATACCCAGTAAACGATTAGTCATTTGAATACATATTCGTATCATTGTACAGCGGTCCATGTAACAACCAGTGGTGCGTAGGTAACGCACAATACTTCCATATTTTGAAACGTACGTTTTTGACAAAATTTGATCATATTTTGACTGCTTTTAAGGGTGTTTAGGTCAAAAATATCAAAAAATTCACTATTCAAATTTTAAAATTCGCCCAAAATAAAAATACGCCAATTTATCGGAATACAAAAAACATCCTCATATCCTGACAGGTGAAACAAAGATTTTAAGACCAAGAACGCTCAAATCGGTTCATTTTTATGGCCGGAAAAAATAAAATAGAAAATGCTAAAAATGCTAATATGTCGGAAGTACCGAGAGTTATTCAAATTCCGATTAAACAGGGTGTTAGGGCTGAGTAGTTCCGTCTTCTATTGGGAAATGAGAAAATTTGAGGGGTGTTAAAATTGTTCCCGACCGTTTGGATAGGTACTAAAATAATTTTCTATAATTAATGTACCTACTTACCAGAATCCGAGAATAAATTTTGAACAAATTTTCTTGGAACATTTTTTCAAATGAACGTATGAATTGAATCTAATTTAATGAACATTTAAATTGAACTTTTTTGAACATTTTTTTAAATGAACATTTAAATTAAATTTAATGGATATTAAAATTGAAGAATTTTTTAAACGTTTTTTTCAAAATGAACATTTGAAATGAATTGAATTTAATAAACATCAAAATTGAATAATTAAAAAAAAATTTGAACGAATTTTTTAACTATTTCTTTAAACAAAATCCTATCCAAATTTTGAAATAGTTACGGATTTCACTTCGGTGTTTATTAGCAGGAGGAAAATTTTACGCAGACGGTCGCTACGCTACAAAGGGCCGGTGAATTGTGTCTTTTCTGCCGCCCGCGTCCGTCGTCTTCCTCCGCGAGTTGCGATAGTTCGCTGTTGCCACCTCGACCTCACCACTCCCCCTCAACCTACAACCCCCACCCCTCACCCTCACCCCACCGCCCCTCACCCTCACCCCACCGCCCCGCACCCTCACCCTCACCGCCCTCCCCCTCACCCCCGTTCCCCTCACGCTTCTCTTGTTTCGCTGTCCCCCGCGTTTCCACCCACGACGTCTCGCCTTTCTTCGGCATCGGGGCGCCCACAGGAGGCGATGCGGCCCCGCCGATAACGGCCCCGCTCCCCTGACCTCAGCAGCGTTCCTGTCCGACTCTCATCCTACGTCGTCGACATTTTCCTTCGGACTTTGTCCGCCTCGCGACGTCCGAACAGCTGACACGTCAGCCTGTCAGTTTTAGTCGGCCCGCCTGTCCGCCGCTGTCTGGAGCCGCTGAATAACAAGTCTCAGACCGCCGCTGATGCGGCCCCACTATCAGCTAAGCGCTGATAAGGAACTCGTTCCGAAGTCCCCAACTTGTTTCACATATACGTATCATCTAACTTATTGCGAGAATATTTACAGGCAGAATTTCTTTTGTCTAAATTTCCCATTAGGTTTGCAGAAAAATGGTCACTTTTACGCTCCTCGGAGAACACGTGCGACGTAGGCCCTTATACTGTATTATATTATACGATTTTAGCGTGCTCAATCCGAACCAGACCGCCGTTATTTCGTGAGACGTCCAAATTTTCGAGTTATTCGAGATTTTCAGTTTCTTCGGTTCATCAACTAATAGATGGGTGATTCTCCGAAAGCAGGGAAATTTGTGTCCCGAGCTTGTTGAGGCGATTCTATATGAGATTAAGAAATTTTTTTTTAACCAATGGATTCAGGGCATTGTTAGCTTGGTTTCTATCAGTAAATAACTATTTTTACGCATGCATAAGTATTTGTAAATTGCGTTGAAAGGTGTCATTTTTCAGACCCTCACACGTCCAATTTCTCGGTTTTTCAAGTTTCACACCCCTCAGTTCGAAGGATAAAATTTTAATTGCCTAAAAAAGTGGCAGCTTGTATTCATTTACTCTTCAACTTATGCCTGCTGAAGGGAATTCAAAAAATTTTAATGTTACATTATAAATCAGCTTGAATTTATCATGTCCAGTCATTTTTGAAGTTTTCATTCAGACCCTCACATTATTTAGAAAATGATAATGAAAATGACTTTACACTGGCGATGCCGGCCACAAAGTGGAATCAGGAGTTTGTCTACATCATTCTGCACCCGCCCAGATGTTTGCGACTCGTTTCCAAAACGCGCCTGATGGGTTAACCCTCGAAATGTGCGCCTTGTGCATGGTGATTTTTTTTTCTTTCAGACCCTCACCTTGTCATTATTTTTTTTGAGCGAGTACATTTTTAATTGTCTCACTCACTTGTGTTATGTTCGGCTAAGACTAATCGATGTGCGAAACCGGAATTCTGAATTTTTTATTTTAACCGGGGAAAAAATTGTTTACATTTCGTTTTTTCAGACCCTCACAAACAGACCCTCACCTTTTCTTGATTTTGATGAGGTGAGGGTCTGAAAAATAACTGAAACTTCTAGAAACCTGTGGTGTAGATAACACACAATACTTCCATATTTTGAAACGTAAAAGTGTAACACAGTTTGATCGTATCTTGACTGCTTTTAAGGGTGTTAAGGTCAAAAATATCAAAAAACTCACTATGCAAATTTTAAAATTCGCCCAAAATGAAAATACGCCACATTATCGGAATATAAAAACTATCATATTTTGCAAGGTAAAACAAAGATTTTAAAACCAAGAACGCTCAAATCGGTTCATTTTTGTGGCCGTAAAAAAATATAATAGAACACACTAAAAATCCAAATATATCGGAAGTACTGTGCGTTATCCATATTTCACTTGAACAGGGTGTTAGGTCTTGCTGAGACAAACATTTCAGTTCAAGAAATTTGAAAAAAGGTTGAGAATTGAGGGAGCTATGGCCATTTTTGTAAATGACCACAGACGGACAGACGGACACACAGACACGTGTTCGGGAAGTTATTCTGAGTAAATGTATTTAAGTAAAAGTTTTTTCTGAAGCTTTGATAAGGTGTAAAAACTTTTTTCCCGTACGATATAAAAATATTTTGCAAAGTATATGAGTCCAATAAACATCCAGACGGCTTTTTTTCAGACCCTCACCCGTTAACAGACCCTCACCAGCCAAAATTCATTAAATTTGCTTTTTAGGACGAAATATAAATATTTTTCGTAACTTTTTCCAGAATTATCATGCTAGAGGATGTACTCAATATAATGAGACAAAAAAATTGGTTAAAAATAAAAAATTTGAAACTTGAGAAAATGGAAGTCAAATTTCCCTGCTTTCGGAGAATCACCCAGATAATCGCTCAGGTGTCCGAAAATACCGCAAACACTGATCGATAAGGAACAATTTAACGCTGATTCAAAATTATAAATAAATGTCTTGGGGCCCAACCCACAAACAGTATGCAGTTTTGCAAAAAAAGGTAACAAAAACGTAGATTTCTAAAAAAGGCACTATTGACCAATTTTAAATTTACCTCACATCAAGTAGGTATACAATCGAATTCATCAATTTTTGAAATTATTCTCATTTGATTTCGTCGCATTAGAATCGCGCGGAAAATACTAAATTCACTCAAATTGGACACTTCGATAACTGAATTTCGATCTCGGAAGAGAAATGTTATTCGACCGCGAAATCTGCAACTTTGCAGGTTGGGCTTGCAGGGCTAAGCTCCTAATTAGAAAGGGCGATATACAAAATAATACAGTAGGCATGGTATTCCGGTGGCTTAGCTGGGTGTGCAATAATTTTTAATCAAGCCGCTAACCCCATTAGCAAGTTTACCCACACAGTAGCCGTTCTCATAAAAGGTAGTTTATTACGCAGGGTGCTGAACCGACCTCTGAAGAGAACCAACGGCTAAAATATTATATTCAAAAAAATTATATTTTTTTAATTAATTTTATAATTTTTTTATACTTCCATTTACGGAAAAGTTTTTACTTCCATATTTAAAGAGGAAATTTAACCATTATTTTTACTATTTTTTTTACTTCCATATTTTACTCATAAATATGGAAGTAAAAACTTTTACACATAGGTACCCATTTATTTTAGGTTATTTTCTCTGGGCGGGTCGAGCTCATCCGCTCGGATTTGACCGCATCGCTCGGCTTAGACGAGCTCCTTTTCCTCTCGCTCTCTCACAAAGGCAATACACTTAGAGAACAAGGAGGGGAACATATATCAAGGCGTACAACGTCAACAAGAAGCACGAAGCCTCATCCATCTGGACTTTAAATAAATTTGTTAAAGACTTATAACAAAATGCCGAGCCGGGCGGGGAGTATTAAGAACGAGGCGAGGGATGTCGGCACACATGGCCTATTTGTCATTCTCGGGGAGACGAATGGCGGCCCTCCCCCCAGGAAGGAGGGGGCTCTTCGGAGGAGATAAGCGGCCCGGGAGCCGGTAAACAGTGGACGACCTTCGTAAGCGTTAAAAGGGACCGGAGGAGGCGAGCGGGATTCTAAAAGCCGGAGCGCCAAATGGCCGCCGCACGTCCCCGGGCCGCGCGGCTATCGACCCGAACCTCAGGTGACCACTTTCCGTCCATTGTGCCTTGCGAAGTCGCCTTACTGACGTGTTTTCTTGGACCCATTGTGCCGCAAAAAAAAAAGATTTGCGTTTTCGGGACCTCCCGCCGAGTATAGTTGACGGATGATTCTCTCAAGCCAGCGGAGCGTAGATAACACACAATACTTCCATATTTTGAAAAGTAAAATTGTGACACAATTCGATCATATTCTGACTGCTATTAAGAGCGCGTTTAATCGGAATTCGAATGACTCACAGTACTTCCGATATATTTGAATTTTTAGTGTTTTCTATTTGATTTTTTCCGGCCACAAAAATGAACCGATTTGAGCGTTCATGGTCTTAAAGTCTTCATTTTACCTCGCAGAATATGTGGATATTTTTTATATTCCTACAACTTGGCGTATTTTTATTTTATGCGAATTTTAAAATTTAATTGTGAGTTTTTTGATATTGTTGACCTAAACACCCTTAAAAGCAGTCAAAATAGCATCAAATTGTGTCAAAATATGGAAGTATTATGTGCTATCTACGCACCACTGGCTTATAATAATGTTGAAAAATTTTTAACATTTATTCACATTTTAACATTTCAACTTTCGACATTTCAATATTAAATTTTCAACATATTAAATATGAGTCGAAAATAGGACGGAGGAAAGTACAAATCCGAATGAAATAATTGTAAGTCTACTTTTTGTCGGTTTTATCCTCCCCAAATAAACCTCAAACTTTCTTCCTTCGGTATGTACCATATTGAAATTGCCAAGTGCCATTCCTGGCTGATGGAAGTAAGGGAATTGAGGCGTAGTAATATTACGATTATTACAATTTATTACTCATCGGCTTATCCGTGCGTGGGCGGCTCTTCTTCTAGAGACACGAAACATTCTGTGCCTCACGCATGCCAATTTCGGGCGACGAATCCCCGACATACTTCATAATTGCGTGACGTGGACACGAATTTTCCAGCTATCGGCAAAATTGGCACTACAGCTAATAATTTCGTAGCCAAACGTGAGGGGTAGGGTCTACAAAAAAACCGTGTCTCCTTCACCGAGCTTTCGAAAATTTATATTTCCTTCATCAAGGCTTAGAAAAAGGTCTATTCCGTCACATTATGACCATTGTCCGATGAAGTTCGCTGGAATCGGGACCAAATATCCAACAAAAACGCTTCTATGTAGATTAGTGGCATGGGTACATTATTTATCTGGGTATCACAGAAAATAAATATTTTTTTTCATATCAAAAATTAATCATTAAACCAGTTTTTGATCACTAAAACCCAATTTTACTCGACCAATTACATTTCTGGAAATAATGTACCAAAAAAGTACATCCCCGGAATAAATCCGAGTGAACCTTTAACGAAATGAAACCGTCATTTTGAAAATCCGCGTTCAGAAATATCCCACCCTGACGAGGGTACTAACACGTCATCGGGGCGACTGGACTTAACATATTGGAGCGTCTGGGGTTCATTGTTGTCCTAGGACATAACTTGCGAGTCGGGTATAGGCCCGTAGAGCTGCGGCACGGATAACGGCAATCCCTGCATTGTACATTAGGTCAATCAATCTTCCCCTTAGTCCGGACTACAATGTCCACGAGCCCCAGTATTAATGACAGCATGCGGTAATTAATTGAATTTCACGCCTTCTCCAATAAGAGAACGTGAATTTACTGTCACCGCAGGACTTGAAATTCGGCGACTGAACCTAATCGGGGTAAATTTAGGTCCAGTTTTGGATAAACCTGAATTTAAACAAATTTAGTCCGTGAGCATTAGAATTTAGAAAAATACCAATTTCGAGAGATTTCCTTTTTTTTCACTTTTATGACAAAAGTCGCCCTCAACTTTGACTCTCTAACTTTGAATTCAGATTAGGATTATTTCACAGGGATTATAATCATCGTTACAGGGAGAAAACAAAATTTGTTGGCATTTAATGGCACTCGAAATAAATAATTTATTTACTATTGGAGCTTCGAAGAAATTAAGGGTGCCGTCTCTCCTGAAAGTCAACCTCACCTTCAAGACCGGAGTGTCGTGCGGGTCTGCAATTCTGTATCTAAATTACAGAAAACGTAGCGCCCCAAGGCACTTGCTAAATAGCAATCATCATCTTTGGGCATAGAAATTAGTAGTAGATAATATTGCTAATTTTTATGCCCGAAGATGATGATGGTAAGATGAAACGTACGGAAATCAATCCGCAAGTGACAAATGGTTCAATCCTAGACTTGATTAAAACAATATTATATATTAGTAAGTTGATTTTTTCTAGAAAATGAGGTTTAGAGCTCCAGTGGTAAATCTACTCCTTGCGCGTGTCTTCGAGTGAAGAAATTGGACTTTACTCGCATAATACGTTTTCTATGGTCATGCGTTATAACCTGTAAGTTTGGAAACTTCTGACGTTTTAGGACGTTTTTTTAACCTCATGTAAAATTTCGAATTTTCAACATACGAGGTTTTGCAGATTCGCTGTCGATTTACAATGTATCTGCCCGAAAAATGAACGACATGACGTTTTCTTGAACAAATCGACTTGAAAAACTCATAACTCAATATCTGAGAACAGCGGTGCGCAGATAACACACAATAATTCCATATTTTGGAAAGTAAACGTATGAAGAAAATTAAATGTATTATGACAACTTTCGTAGCTACAAGAATGTTCCGGTTAACCTGGGTGATAGATCCCACTGAGGAGACTAAGGCGTCTTTGAAATTTGAAACCATTGGTGCGTAGATAACACACAGTATTTCCATTTTTGAAACGCAAAAGTATGACACCATTTTTGGGCGGGACATTCCCTCATTGAAGGGTTGCGTCCTGGTGTCCCCACGATCTCGTATGGGACGGATAAACTTCGAGTTCAAACTCAACTTCGAGATCAAAGTCAATTCCGAGATCAAAGTCAATTCCGAGATCAAAGTCAACTCCGAGTTCAAATTCAACTTTGAGATCAAAGTCAACTTCGAGATCAAAGTCAACTTCGAGATCAAAGTCAACTTCGAGATCAAAGTCAACTTCAAGATCGAAATCAACTTCAAGATCAAAGTCAACTTCGAGATCAAAGTCAACTTCGAGATCAAAGTCAACTTCGAGATCAATGTCAACTTCAAGATCGAAATCAACTTCAAAGTCGAAGTCAACTTCGAGTTCAAATTCAACTTTGAGATCAAAGTCAACTTCGAGTTCAAAGTCAACTTCGAGATCAAAGTCAACTTCAAGATCGAAATCAACTTCAAGATCAAAGTCAACTTCGAGATCAAAGTCAACTTCGAGTTCAAAATCAACTTCGAGATCAAAGTCAACTTCGAGATCAACGTCAACTTCGAGATCAAAGTCAACTTCGAGATCAAAGTCAACTTCGAGATCAAAGTCAACTTCGAGATCGAAATCAACTTCAAGATCAAAGTCAACTTCGAGATCAAAGTCAACTTCAAGATCAAAGTCAACTTCGAGTTCAAACTCAACTTTGAGATCAACGTCAACTTCGAGATCAAAGTCAACTTCGAGATCAAAGTCAACTTCAAGATCAAAGTCAACTTCGAGATCAAAGTCAACTTCGAGATCAAAGTCAACTTCGAGATCAAAGTCAACTTCGAGTTCAAATTCAACTTTGAGATCAAAGTCAACTTCGAGATCAAAGTCAACTTCGAGATCAAAGTCAACTTCGAGATCAAAGTCAACTTCGAGATCAAAGTCAACTTCGAGATCAAAGTCAACTTCGAGATCAAAGTCAACTTCAAGATCGAAATCAACTTCAAGATCAAAGTCAACTTCGAGATCAAAGTCAACTTCGAGATCGAAATCAACTTCGAGATCAAAGTCAACTTCGAGATCAAAGTCAACTTCGAGATCAAAGTCAACTTCGAGATCGAAATCAACTTCAAGATCAAAGTCAACTTCGAGATCAAACTCAACTTCGAGATCAAAGTCAACTTCGAGTTCAAAGTCAACTTCGAGATCAAAGTCAACTTCGAGATCAAAGTCAACTTCGAGATCAAAGTCAACTTCGAGATCAAACTCAACTTCGAGATCAAAGTCAACTTCGAGATCAAAGTCAACTTCGACATCAAAGTCAACTTCGAGATCAAAATCAACTTCGAGATCAAAGTCAACTTCGAGATCAAAGTCAACTTCGAGATCAAAGTCAACTTCGAGATCAAAGTCAACTTCGAGATCAAAGTCAACTTCGAGATCAAACTCAACTTCGAGATCAAAGTCAACTTCAAGATCAAAGTCAACTTCGAGATCAAACTCAACTTCGAGATCAAAGTCAACTTCGAGTTCAAAGTCAACTTCGAGTTCAAATTCAACTTCGAGATCAAAGTCAACTTCGAGATCAAAGTCAACTTCGAGATCAAACTCAACTTCGAGATCAAAGTCAACTTTGAGGTCAAACTCAACTTCGAGATCAACATTAACTTTGAGATCAAACTCAATTTTGAGATCAACATCAACTTTGAGATCAAAGTCAACTTCGAGATCAAAATCAACTTCGAGTTCAAACTCAACTTCGAGATCAAAGTCAACTTCGAGATCAAACTCAACTTCGAGATCAAAGTCAACTTCGAGATCAAAGTCAACTTCGAGATCAAAGTCAACTTCGAGTTCAAACAAAACTTCGAGATCGAAGTCAACTCCAATATCAAAGTCGACTTCGAGTTCAAAGTCAATAATTGTGTCAATAATTGTTGTTGTTTTGTTCCTACCTATTCTGTGTCTTTTTTTATTTTTATTGATTCGTTATGATTCAATACACTTGATATACATTTTTATACCAACTTTGATGTATACCTATTATATATACAAATCCCTATACAAATACCTATACCTATTGTTCATTTCATAGCGTTACGCTTTGAATTTTGGATATCTGGTCACCTTAAATATAACAAAACAAAGACCAAGAAAGCTCAAATCGGCATTTTTGTGCCATGACCGTTTCATGGCTTGAAAATCATTTTAATGCGAAATAATTTATTCAATCGAACAAATCAACTTCCCATCTCGCAAGGAAAAGAGGAAAATTCAAGATTGATATAGTAAGGACAACGGTACCGATTTATGCCTAGTGGCTTCGTAGGTACGTAGGTCATCGGCCGTTGAAATGTAGTACTTAGCAGTTAACTCTCCATTCAGTCGGCACGGAATTTGGAGAAAATGGAAAGGGAAGTGCATCAAATTAGGGCGCAACAGGTCTGTGGCGTGACACACGACAAGTAGAAAGCGAGTTGAGTTTATTACCCGCACACCTAACGCTCCGACCGCAACTGATCGAATTCGTCAAGTTTCCCGGATGCAGGGACATTTTCCCGAAACTTATATCGTCGTCTGAGGCGCAGCATGGCACATCTAACATTTGGCAAATTTTCAGGAAAAAGGAAAAATCAATTATTTTCGAATGCATTAACATAGGTATCCAAGCGTATCTAAGGGATATTTCAGTGGGTTCCACGAAGAATTTAGCGAATCTGAAACCGAGCAGTGATGTGGCACAGAGAGTAAACATGATTTTCTGTTTTACCTAAAAACTGCCAAATTGTTAGATGTGCCATGCTGCGCCTCAGACGACGATATTCAATTTTTAATTTTTCATTACTCCTCCGGAAATGTGTCTTTTTCCTCCCAAAAGGATGGAAATTCTTTTTTACCCAAACAAGTGTGGGTGTGTCCGTCTGTGGTCATTTACAAAAATGGCCATAACTACATCAATTCTCAAGCTTTTTTGAAATTTCTTGAACTGGAATGTTTGGCTCGGCACGATCTAACACTGTGTTTAATCAGAATTTGAATAACTCGCAGTGCTTCCGGTATATTTGCATTTTTAGTGTTTTCTATTGTATTTTTTTCCGGCCACAAAAATGAACCGAATTGAGCGTTCATGGTCTCAAAATCTTTGTTTCACCTTGCAGAATATGTGGATATTTTTTATATTCCGATCAATCGGCGTATTTTTATTTTGGGCGAATTTTGAAATTTGGATAGTGAGTTTTTTGATATTTTTGAACTAAACACCCTTAAAAGCGGTCAAAATATGATCAGATTGTTTCACACTTTTACGTTTCATAATATGGAAGTAGTGTTTGTTTTCTACGCACCACTGGTTTTCAGAGTGAATTTCTCGCAATATTGATAGGTAGTATTTTTTGAGAGCTGAACGTGAATTTAGAGGTGTTCAGGTTGGGGCCCACCACATACTTATCGGATATTTTGCTTTCCTATTGAAGAATGTCTAGAGCTCTGAGGAATGATTCAAACAAACGGGAAACTCGGTGAAGGGACAGTTTCTCATTCCCATTCCCAATCAGTTGACCTCAGCGGGGTTACCTGAGGATTATGAAAAATTCGAAAGGAGATTTTCGGAAGCGGGGATTTTCGAAAACGTGGGGACTTTTCGGAGGGGGGCAACACTGTCGGCGGTTTTCTTCCCTCGCAAAAGAGGTCGCCACCGACGGTAAACGTCAACAGCCGTGGCCGGGGGCCGGGGCGCAGATGCCTTCTTGAAAATCGATAGCCCGGGCTCCAGACGCGAATTAATTAAATGTGAAGGGAAGAGAGACGACTTTAAATACTGGTAAGGCAGTGACGTCATCTCAATCAAAGGGGGGAGGACAGAAGCGACGCCAATTTCCGCCAATTAACGATATAAAAGAGAAGGGTCATTACCGGGACGATATCCATAAAATTGAAGGGCGGAAGGTTTTCCGATTTTTAAACAATACGGCCCTTCGAAATGAGCTAATCAAAATTAACGCTCTATTATCGACACCGAGGCTAAGAGTAGGGAAATTGCGAGTTACGACGTAGGAAGCAATTTCAACCAAGTTGCTCGTATATCTCGTAATCGAGCTAATTTAGATTAGTATAAAGTTCAATTAATCGATCACGCGCTCTTAGGTAATTGGGGGAGCCAATGAAATACGAGCAAACGATTACGACTGCAGTCCATTTATCGCCAACACAATCGCTCTCATGTACGTGCGAAATTCTCTTTCAAGAACAAAGACGATAAAGCGATGGTTTCCTATAGTTACTTCGCTATTTAACTATGGTATCCTGACCTTAGACTGAGAAAAGTCAAAATTTATTCCTATTTTGGATCTGAAAAGTGTTGCACAGGAGGAAATTTCAGGGAGACCTATGTTCCAGAACTGGTCAAGCCCACTTTGGCTCAAATTTGGGCATTTTGAGGGTGGTTGTCACCTGAAACCAGAGTAATAACGATTTCTTCTCGCTCTCAAAGTTTGTTGGATTTTAGTGGTCAAAAACTGGTTTGACGAATAATTATGGACCTAAAAAAACTATTTTTTTTGACCCTTTAAGAAAATGTTAAAATTCCAGAAAAAAATATTTCTGAGTAGGTTTTGGGTAGGTACATGACACAAAAAAATTGCAATTTTCTACGACTATCTTGAAATCGACTTGAAAAATCCAAGGTATGAGTTTAGGAAAAATTTCAAGAAAATGATGAATTTGACTTCGGGTTTTTTTGGCGCGAATCTCTAGATATCGACTCAGGAACATGAAATTTGGCGTTTTTTCAAGATTTTGGTCAACGAGGTCTATTTCGGGGGAGTGAAAAGGCCTAAATCACGTGTTTTTGCAGTTTCCTTTCACCTCGTCAACGGCTATCACTGTTGTGTTCATACCGTTCAGGGTATTTTTGAATCCTATAATATGATGATGAACCTACCTACTCCAACTATTCAAACTTTATTTTCTGTGATACCCAGACAAATAATGTACCCATGTCACTAATCTACTTAGCAGCGTTTTCCCGAAGCTCCAATCCGGTTTTCAATTTTAGGACGGCCTATGCGTCCTGTCTGTACTCTGTAGGTACATCTGTTTACAATAAATTCACTTTACTAGGACCAGAAACTCAGGAACAAGAGGCGGTCGCGGAATAAATCGTCTGCAGCAACTTCATAGTTTTGACATCCTCGGGGATTGGACGCGAGAAATGGTTTGTTTGAATAAGCACAGCGGCAGCCATCGCAGGCTCGAGTTGAGCGGTGAAAAACTTTTTCTATCTCGACGGAAAACCCGAAGACCGAGCAGCTCAACTCGACATTCTTATGACAAGCGAATTTGTCGGGCCCTAGAATTTTGTTAGGTGTGGACGGCCTTTTATGTCAGCAGAAAAACCTTTTCGAGATGATCCTTTAGTTGTCAACCCATTCGCGAAGTGGAGAGCTAAGTAAATTAAAACGAAAGCTTCAAACAAGTGGTTCGGTGGCAACAAGTTAGAATTATTGATCCGCTAGGGGGCAGCTCCCTCGCCTCCTACCCCCATCCTCTGTCCTCCGTGGCACCTTTCGGGACGACAGTCCCTTTTCTCCAAGGCTCAGCCTCCTCTGCCTATACAGCTCCACCTACCTTGGTCTGGGGATAGAAACCCGTTAGATTCTGATTCCTGCAGCTGGATCATTCGCGTACATTACTTTATGGCTGACAGCTCTCAGGAGGTGGACGAGGGGTGGAGAGAGCAACAGAAAGCAATACCAACGCGCCCTCTTTTAATTGATGGTGAATGATCGACAATTGAATTTCTGTCGTCAGCAGTTCAGGGATAAGGTCACACTATCGCACTAGTTAAACGTAGTTTCCTTCACCGAGCTTTCGATTAATATAATATATTGTTAATTATCGATTAATATATAGATTAATATAATATTATCATTTTCATCAGGGCCTATAACAATATCGTAATGAAAAACAGTTGTAGCTCTGACACAATTATTATTCTTACACTGAAATTTCAAACTGACATCAAAATAAACATTTGTGTGACCCTATCCCTGAACTGCTGACGACGCCCTCTTCTAAGTAAATCGCTCCAGCCCGAGGGAATGAACACAAAACAAGGGAGACATACAAGCATTTTTGAAGCAAGTAGGTACAAACGAATTGAATAAGTAACCCCAACGGTCAGCGGTTGACTCGGTTGGTCTTCGAGGGACTCGTAAATAAAATACAGAAATGAAGGGAAAAACAATTTACGACCAGTGGTGCGTAGATAACACACAATACTTCTATTTTTTGAAACGTAAAAGTGTGACACAATTTGATCATATTTTGACTGCTTTTGAGGGTGTTCAGGTCAAAAATAGCAAAAAACTCACAATGCAAATGGTTGAGAATTGAGGAAATTTTTGTAAATGACCACAGACGGACTAACGGACACACTGACACCTGTTCGGGAAGTGATTCTGAATGAATGTGTATAAGAAAAAGTTTTTTCTGAAGCTCCGTTCCGATTCTCGATTTTAGGACGATTCCAATATACTCTGTAAATATGGAAGTAAAAAACAATTTACGGCGCCATCGTAAACACTAGTTTTAATAGGATTGCCAAATTGCTGCGCCCAGACGTCTTCGCGTGCTTCGGTAGTTCGGATCCTTCCCCGCTCCGATGTGGGGTGCTCACCCTTCCTATCGGCTCTCGGCAGACGTTTCCCGTGTCCTTCCCCTCCACAGCTCCTATCCTGACGGAAGAGGGGCTGAAGATTTTTCCCCCGAAGGTCTTTGAGTCGGTCGACCTTTTCCGTCAAGAAAACCCGTCGGGGAAATCAGATAGGATACAAAGCCGAGAGGAATGTCGCCGAAATACCGCCAGACGGAAGGCGAGGGGAGGAGTCGTGTCAAAAGAAAACTGGGCTATCCAATTTCCCAAGGAGTTGAATGGCTCCTCTCATGCGAGCTAACTTGAAAGTGAAGAATTGAAATTTCGATTTCGAACCATAGCTATCGCTGTCATGGACGGGACTCATCCGTCAATAAGGAACGATATCTCGAGTTTTTGATTAGAAAGGCGGATCAAAGCCGGAACGATCGGCGTTAGAAATTATATTGCACTGAAATCCGTTAGAGGATTATGGATACTGGCGAATTCAATAGAACAGAAAAACCAGTACTTATCACGTAGGTACCTAACAGACAATATTTTCATAATTATAAAGGCCTACGATCGAACCGTTATTCAATTTTTGAAGTCAAATATCAGGGGTAGGGTCTTCAGATAATCTCTGTCTCTTTTGCCGAGCTTTCAAAAAATTATATTTTCTCCATCAGGGCTATTCAGTCCCTGATGAAGAAAATATAATTTTTCGAAAGCTTCGCAAAAGAGACAGAGATTACCTATCTGAAGACCCTACCCCTGATATTTGACTTCAAAAATTGAATAACGGGTCGATCCTCAACAACTATAATTTTTTTAGGTACCTACCTAATAATTTAAACCTGATTGGTTCTGTTCTGGCCGAATCGGAGGCATTGGGCGTGAGGGTGATAGAAATAAGTTTGTAAAAATCCCCGACGATTTCCACCGTTAGAATGACACGAACGGTAACCAATTAGATCGATTTTCGAACATCAATAAGGCAGTTAAGGAGGGAATTCGAGCCATGAATTTTTGTTCCAGGGGGTCTTTTGGTTTTTATATTAGTTCCCACCAACCAATATTGACGAGCCTCGAAGAAGTGCGGCGTTCTCCAAATAATAAACTACCGATCTGTGAATAATTGAGCGATCACGATACTTAGAAACGCATGAAACGGGTTCGTATCGATTGTCGGACCGACCAAGAGCGGATATTTTGTCGTGAATTGAGAAAATCCACGTGACGGCATTCTGGGCGAATATTTTCCATCAAGAATGTATTGAAATAGGCCCTTCATAGCGCATTTAGGAGCGAGTCGACACTTCATAAGATCCTGAGCCTTTGCAAGCGAATTCCAGGGTGGAAAGCCTCTATAACGGAATAATTCTTTGGTATTCCTATAAAATTGCATAGCTCGAGAGGTAAATAATTTTTCAAAAGTCAGCTCGAACCGTACGGCGATGAAGAACCTAAGAATAGAGTTCCGAGGTAGGTATATTAATTTAATAAAACGATTTTACAAAAATATTAAACGTCAGTTGGGATTTAATCGTTGTAACTACTATAAGCGTCAGTTGCAATATTAAACGACAGTTGATCTCATGAAAATTCAGAGTACCTATGATGAAATAAGTATCTACCAAACACCAATCTAACATGTTGTGTAAAGTAGTATAGGAGATGACAGTTCTGGGACGTGAAAAAGGGTGACCTGAGGGGGCAGTGGCCCCCGACGTTCCCTCCATGACGTTACCCTAATGATAACCCAAACGCAACGTTAACGTTAATGTACCCAATGTAGGAGAAACAACGTTAACGTTAACATAGCCAATGCAGGAGAACCAACGTTAACGTACCCAATGTAGGAGAACCAACGTTAACGTTAGCGTAGCCAATGTAAGAGAACCAACGTTAACGTTATCGTACCCAATGTAGGAGAAACAACGTTAACGTTAATGTAGCCAATGCAGGAGAACCAACGTTAACGTTATCGTACCCAATACAGGAGTACCAACGTTAACGTTAACATACCCAATATAGGAGAACCAACGTTAACGTTAGCGTACCCAATGTAGGAGAAACAACGTTAGCGTTAACGTTGCGTTTGGGTTATCATTAAGGTAACGTCATGGAGGGAACGTTGGGGGCCACTGCCACCTCAGGTCACCCTTTTTCACGCCCCAGAACTGTCATATCTTATACTACTAAGGTACAAAGCAGGCACCTTAAATAAGTATTTAAAAAATAAATAACTACTCAATAAATTTCTCAAATTGTAAATTCACTCAGTATTTTGATCATTGGCATCTGTGTTTAATACGTGTAAAATATTCAACGAAGTCCTCGCTATTGGACGGCATCGAGCGCAATAAACAAATAAAAACGGTAAATGTCATATTGGAGCTGTACCTGGCAGCGTATTGTTCGAGAAAGGCCACAAATATTTCCAAGGACCTGGTGAGGGCCGTCCACATCCTCCCAATTTCACCTTCTTCTTGTCCTCCTCGTGCATCGTCCATACATGAGGAAACGCCTGAGGGATCAAAACCGTGACAGGAAGAAAAACCAAATGAAACTCCCACCCCCTAAGCTCCAGAATGGCGTACATGGCGGATGTTGTTGGAATTAAGCGAAAACGATTCCATCTGACGGGAGTTAGATGAGATAGTCGTTAAGAATAGTGGGATAGAAGGAGAGCGAGTGATGCCACTGTTTCCAGGTCATTACGTTTGAAAAGGACTCCTATAGAATTCACGAGTGCTCGTTTACAAAGTACTAAATGCTCCGCGTTTTTGCACCGACTTTCAGACTCGGCGAATGCTCCAGGTGGCCCGGTAACAATTGTCTCGGTTTGTGTTAATCAAAGGAACCTTTGGAACGCACAGGTTGGAAATAGACTGACGTTACAAAGCTAGCAACGTTACGTTATATCGCAGCTATACATTATACTTAGCTAGATTATAAAAATTTGGGCTGAATACATGTTTTGGAGCATAGTAATGATATTTCGTAAATTTATGTCAGTTACAAAGGTACAATACAAGTCATTTGATTTGAAAAGATAGGATATATGAAGGAAGTATTCTGCCGTCCTAAGTTAAAACGTCCTATCTCAGTTTTTAGCGTTTTGAGAAAAACGCGGTTAAGTGAGATTGTTTGCACCGTCCACGTTTTTAACCCTAGCTATTTGGAATTTTCACGATAGCTCCTTGACATCACCCCCCAACTTTGTCAGTTGTCAACAAACCTCAATATTAAACCAGCAGGTAGAAATTATCAATTGAAGTGCAATAAGTCGAAGATAAGACTTTGTTGTTGTTGTTCGTTTTCTTGTCGTGTGCCTTAGGCCACGTTCGACATTGGTTTTTATACCTAGGATAGGACTTTTTAACCTAGTAGTAGTAGTTTTTGGAACTCAGTATTCGAAGATGAATATCTTGCCCACATCCATGACAGACACAGCTTTGCTACTCACTAGGCCAGAAAGTCCCAACTCCTTTATTTGAGACCTCCTTTATTTGACTTAGGACGATTTATTCTAGCACAAGTTACTGAATTTTTTCAGTTATACAAGGTCAAAGTGTCCTAACTTTCTGCTACTTAGGACTTTTTAGCCTAGGACTACCAAGTTAGGACTTTCTGTTCTTGGATGGAGGCGGAAATTGACAAAAGTGAGATAGGACAAAGCCATTTTTCAGTCCTTTCCAATGAAGATAGGAATTTCTAACCTGGCCCATCAGACGCGTCATGTCAAAATCTATACAACCACGTCCTTAACTCAAAAAGCGAAAAAAATGAGATAGGACGTTTTAACTAAGGACGGCAGTATTGTTCTCAGTAGGGGTAGGTCGACCTCTTCATACCACAGGCCATAACTAACGGGAACATAAATGAATACATGTAGGTATTTATTTATGTTTCCATTAAATATATTTGAATATAAAATAATTCTAAATATAAAATAATAATATATTCAAATATAAATGAATTAATGATTAACCTAAATAATTAAATATAAAATAATAATATATTTTAAATATAAATAAATTTAAATATATTTATAATTCACTGCTCTATGAAAAAATCTATCTCATACTTCAAAACGTTTGTTTATTCTGGGTGTTTCTGAGGGTGCTGGAACCGAATCCGAGGTTTGTTTTGCCTCCTTCGCGTATTTTTTGGCCCAAGAAATACAAAAAAAACGTTACGATTTCTGTTCAGTGTTTAACGATTCTGCTAAACCTGCCATACTTGGCCAAACAAATCAAATTTTGCAATATATTTGGTACTCGGTAGTTCCTATAGCGGATTTTCGGAGACTTAAAAATTTTAGCCAATTTCGCCGGCAAAAACACCAAATTTTTGATTTTTTCATTTACCTAAATGTGATAAGACTGCGCACTTTACAAGGAAAAATGAAAAAAAAAATCGTAGTCTGGGAGGTACGAAAAACCGTATCTGATCCCAGGATTACAATAGAAATCAATGACTGGGGGGGGGGGGGCTTACGCAATCGCGATTAAAGCACAATGTCCTCGTGTGAGTGCAGTGTTTGGCAACCGTTTTGTTGTTGAGCGGTCACACACTGGCGCTCCGGGCTTTCTGGTTACTGATTATACCTCGCGGCTACTGGAATAGCTGCGTATGGCTGAAAAGCGGATACGACCAGAAACCCCTGGCACGAACCCCTTGGACACGAAGGTTCGCGGAATTAGAAAAAAAGCAGACGTTGAAAAATAATGCTCGGAGATCTTTTACGATAAACTCGAAGACTGTATTAAAGTTATACAAAAACCTATATTACACTTTACACCTACGATGGTGTGGATATTAAGTAGGTACCAACAGTTGGTATAATAGTGGTGTAGTATTATAGTTACAGTGGTATTACAGTTACTATTTAGTGTGCTTTGACGTACCTAGGTACCAACTATTCCATAGGATTCATCAGGTCTAGTATTTTAGACAGCTTTAGTGATTTAGGACGATATTCGGGCGATAAAATCAAAGTAAAGAAATTTACTAATAAAAACCATACGCTGATCAGACTAGCTAGACTACTGCGTTATAGTACTACTACTAGGTACTCTTGTCGTTGTTAATTAGTTGAGAATTACTACCCCTCCTCCCATACTTCCTCATCTTTTTACTTACCTAAACATTTAAGCTAATTTTAAACTTAAATGAAGATTCTAAGACCGAGAACGGTCGAATTGGTTCACTTTTGTGGCGAGAAAAAATAAAATAGAAAACACTGAAAGTGCTAATATATCGGAAGTACTGTGAGCAATCCAAATTCCGGTTGAACAGGGTGATGGGTCTTATCAAGGCACGACCAGGAACCCAGAAAAATCACATTCCAGAAAAAAAGAAATTTGGAAAAAGGTTGAAAATTTAGGGAGGTGCGGCTATTTTTGTAAAATTTACAAAATTTAACGAGCATGAGTCAAATATTTTTCTTACCCTCCATTCCGACCTTCAATTGTCCGACTATTAAAATTTACTCTGTACAACATCGAAGTACTAGCGCTCTAGCTGAACCACTTGTCAATACCGTCTAGTACCTATGAAAACAGTCACATTCCTACATTGAAATATTTCCACCGGAAAATGTTTGAAAAGGCGGCATCGAGCGATCAAAATTTCTCTCGCATATAAAACGGACGCATAAACGTGACGCTCTTTTTGTCGAACAAACTCCATCTACATTCGCTCGTGTTTGGATTTTCAATTTCGGCGAAAGACCAGAATAATGTAACCTTCGTTGAAGTCGAAATAAAACGGAGAATAAATGTCTGCCAGTTTCTGTATTAGGGAGCTCATTACGATTCATACAATGTTGCGTTTTGATAGCTGGGAAATTTCCCCCCGCCCCTCGACTGATACAGTCCACAAATGAGAGGATCGTACGAAACCGCTCAATTTCTTGCCTGAGCGGGGATGGGAGATTATATTGCTTCATAGCCATCGGACGTTATTCAAGGCACTAAACCAAGGGATGAGTAGTTTGCAACTGTCCGGATACTAACCTTTTCTCCGATATTGAAAAAGCCGAATAGACTCGAGAGCATCGGATTTCAATTTGAAAGGATAAGATGCAAGCTTTTCATTTTTTCACCGCGCTTTCGCCAGCCAAGTTTTTGTCGATATCGCCTATTACAGCTATCGGTTCTTTTGTTTTATTATTTAATATTAAACCTGAAAACGCGGCCGCTGTTTTAACGAAGGGACCTTTCCGACGAGCCATTAAATGAAAGGGTAGTTAATTAAAGGGTGATAGCGCGAGAGTCCCGAAATTCCAGGGAAACGGCGGGTTTCAAATCCGCTGAGCCGCTTACCGCCGGGCGGGCCGAGCGGAGACTTGAACCGCCCGGCCTAAGTGGCACCCCCGGAAAGACAACTGAGGAAATCACGGGAGTAACTTTTGCGATGAAACATTCAAGGAGACCAGTCTGATGGCACACAGTACTTCCGTATTTTTATAAGAGAAATTTCGAACCTATTCAGCGTTTTCGAGTCGAATTGAGAATCAAATTGGGAATTTCCCAGCTAAAATGAAATTTTTTAAATTCAAAATGAAGACTTTTTCATGCCTGACTGCCTTGAAATTCTCAATTCGGTTTGAAAAAGTTTGTATTTGGTTGGAAAAATTCTCAATCCGGTCGTGACCTCAATTTACATCATAGAAAGATAACTTAGATAAGTAAGAAAATAACTTTGTTGGGGGAATATTTTTCATAGTGAAAAGTGGTTAAACTGCTCTACTCTGGTCGAGATGAAGTGAAAAAAAAAAAAAAAACAGCGTTTACTCGACGGATGCCGAGTGGCTTTCATATGAGAGCAGGTACTTCAGACGTGGTAATGTCGACACCTACGCTTATATCGTGGCATACCCGCTTTTGAACTTTATCGAAGCTCGCCCGAACCCTCAAACCGTTCGCTCCGTTTTAAGTTCAAGGTTCAACAGGTTGTTAGCGATTGAAAGTGAGAAAAACCCCTGAAAAACAAAACCCACGCTTTCCATGTTAACCGACGAAGGTCGGTGGCGGAATGAAATTGAAATATCGCCGGAAAATATCCGGCGGAGTGCAACCGCCTGGACATGATCTTCTGAGCGTGGTAAGTTGACATTGACAAAAAGCAGTGGTGCGTAGATACACTACTTACACATTACACTACTTCCATATTTTGATCCGTAAATATTTGACACAATTTGACTACATTTTGACTACTTCCAAGGCTGTTCAAGTAAAAAAATGACAAGAAACTCACTATTCATATTTTAAAACTTGCCTAAAAATAGAATTCTTCACGTTTTCGGACTATAAAAAACGTTCCACGTATTCTGCGAGGTAAAACAAAGATCTAGAGACCAAGAACGCTCAAATCGGTTAATTTTTGTGGCCAGGAAAAAAAATAGAAAACACTGCAAGTGCGAATACATCGGAAGCACCGTGAGTAATTCGAATTTCCGGTCACCCAAGGCGATAGGTCTTGCCAAGACGGACATTAAAGTTCAAGAAGTTGGAAAAAGGTTAAGGATCAATTTATTTAAAGCTAGATTTATCCAAGGACGCTTGCATGCCATATTTAGTTTTAGGCACGTTTTAAGATTAACTTAATGTCTTTTTTTGAATATTGACCTTATGACCTCCAATACAAAATAGGTACCTAGTGAATTATAGTATAATTACTATACCTATTCAATCTGTTATAAAAGTTTACTTGACAAAATATGGAAGTATTTCGTGCTACCTACTAACCACTGGCTTTAAATCGCAAAGAATTGCGAGTTTTTAATCGCGAAATTTCCCCATCCTCGAGCTGAAATTCGGTTTTCAGTGAATTAAAAATTGTCATTGCTTCAACAGTAGTCTCCTTTGTTCGCATTAGTTCAACTTGATTATTAGAAGTTTGTCAAATTAAACTTTCACAAATAATTAAAACTTCTCACCGCACAATTGGATAAGCCTTGTATCGAATTATTACTTTATTCAATTAAAGCCTGTGTAGCTGGAAAGAAGAACTTAAAATGGAATGTTTCCACGTATTTGTACAACTGTTGTACTACAACAGGACTCTTTTGGTCTACCGATTTGAAACCTATCAAAAGATACCAATTCTGCGTCAAGTCTGATAAATCAACTTAAAAGTTGGTATTATAGGTAAATATGGTATAAGTGAGGAGACGATTGAGCTGTGGAACTGCCAGTTTATAAAAATATGCAATTTTCAATCATTTTCACCCAACTTTCCTGACAAATGGCAATTCTTTAACGATGTTTTCATAGACACATCTATACTTTGGAGGTGCGATTTTACATGGTCCGATTTATTCTTCCATGCCGTTTAAATCAAATTATCCCCCTCCACTTTTGACGTCGGAAGCTGATCTGCATAAAGCTAACATGGCTGACATTATGCCTTTAATAATAGAAATTAAATGAGAAGAAATATCGTTAATAAAGTTATACCTTGCGGATTATAAGCACCCGAATAACAGTTACAAAATGAAAATATCTTAGGTTAAAGCGATTCTGAGTGTATAAAGCATATAAAGCTATAAAACATATAATAGTATGGTTACTGGCTTGAAATAAATTTGAAATTAAGAATTACGATAAAAAATACGATTTAACGTTCCAAGGAGCGTTTGGAATTTTCAAATGACACGTCTTACGTGAGGGTTACGCTTGCACGTGTTACACCGAAGGTTACGCCGAAAATCCTGGAAACGTGGCTTCGGAGTGGAATTCCGTCAAGAAGGAAAGGAACCATGGACACCTTTTTGGAGAATGGAATAGTTGGCAGCCAGGGCTGGCGATGAGAAGAGAAATCGCAGGCCCTGGCCGTGCAACAAGTGCTCGCCTTCTTCCGCCCCCTTCACTTCCGTGCAAAATTTGAACGTCAACTATAACAATATTCTCAGAACGACGCGTGTATTTAGAATTTTTAGCTACTTACTAGAACAATAGTAGGTGAAACGGACAAACTGTAATTTTTTTCTACGAGCAAAAAGTGAAATTTTGAATGGAAAAAAATTTCGAAAGATTTTTGGTCTCGGAAAGGTGTCGAAAAATATATTTTGCTGAGGCTATAATACAACTATATTGAGGCATCTTTCTGAGAATATTGTGATTGAAGACCATGGAGCCCGTTATTGTACCTTTCAGTCGTCTAGTCCTCTCTCGTCGATTGACGGGGGTTAGGTAAATGCGAGAAAAATAATATTACGTGGCACTTGCGGTTATTCTCGAAAAAATTATTTCTCTCTTTTATTGAGCAGGCGGAGAGCGGATGGGCTCGTTATTTGTTCATGTTGTAGTGGCACTTGAGTTTTACAGCCATTTCGAGTTTGGACAATGATTTTAAAAAGCGGGAAGTTCTTATTTGCAAATGAAAAGCGAACTGTGATGCTGCGAAGCGGGGAGGGGTGTTTTTTTCTGGCGAGGAAATAAACTGAAAAAATCCCTATGGTGGAGATGAAAAAAGGGGGCCCCTGTTTTTGGTGGTATCAAAAAGTCCTCGCGACGCGGCGACGGCCCGGGGTCGACTGACGCGAGGCGGCGGAGAAAACGCGAGCCACCCCACGCGTCCTTCACGCGCCTGCCGCCCCTGTCAGCCCCCGGGGGTGAGCGGAGGTGCCAACTTATCTGAATCCCGCTAAACAGTGTTGAACATAGGGACGTTACGATACCACCAAAGTATCGATACTCGTTCCGATACGATATTTTTCGAAGAGTATCGATACCCGATATTATCGGCAAAAAAGTATCGATATTGCGATAATATCGGATCAAAAATATCGATACTGCCGATATTATCGATACTCTCACACTTAGGGAAAAAATTCGTTAGGTATTACAAGGGAAATGAAGTATTAACATATTATTACATTAATTAGATATAAACTATCTTTGGCGTTATTCTTGCGAAAAAATCAAGATATTTCAACCCGGAGCAAAATCCCTAGGCACTCGTAACTCGATTACTTACGTCCTTTTGAAAATAGCTGGGCGCGGAACAAGCAGCTGAATAGAACGATCGAAATGATTTCGTAAAATAGAAAGCAACGAGGCTCAGAGATCACTAATAAATATCAACACTCAGGGCAGCCGCACCACGGGCTCAGTGCAGCCAGTACGTGGGGGAGTTTTCCTTTCACCATGGGATTTTCCCCCTCGAAATTCCGACCCAACGTCTTGAGCTAAGGGCAATTAGAGCTCTACGAACTTTCCCAGTTCTTCTTATTCCCTTCTTCTGCATCACCACGTGCCGCAAACCGGTCGGAACCGGCTGGTTTTATGGTGGATACAAAATTGTTAATTTTTCGAATTTTGCAGAGAATATCGGTGGGATCGGTCACAAAATATCGATACTTTCGATATTATCGTGAGAAAGTATCGATACCACGATAATATCGTATGTAAAATATCGATACAAATATCGGTGGTATCAGAAGAAAAGTATCGATACTCCGATATATCGGAAGTATCGTAACGTCCCTAGTTGAACATTTTTCAGAGTAACTCTGGAAGGGGGAAGATTCGGGCGGGGTCATGCCCTGTTCGGTACTATGTCTGGAATCAATCGAGCAGAATCAGAGAGGATCGAGAACTAAGGGTGTGGATTGGTGCCAAGATCCACCCCCGATATAGCCCTTGAAACAGGTGCAAGTCATCAACCCATAGAATACCCTTATCAAACTATTTAAGCCGTGAAGTGAAAAATATTTCCTCGGCCGTCTCCGTGCTGGGAAGTACAGTTTTACTATTCGGTTGCTAGTTTTATTTTAATTTCTACGATCACTCACGACGTTAGACTCGACTTCCGTTCACCGATCGTAAGTGATACAGGCTTGTTAAGTAGAAGGACACTTACCGAATTTGTATTTTAATATTGTATTTTTGAGAGAAGAATTTCACCTATTATTTTGTCTATTTTATGTTTATTTTCCTTTCCTTATGCCAGAAAGCCCTAAGCTCATTTAATTTGTTGATTTCAATTTTTTTGTTATTTTCTGTAAATTAAAAGAAAACTTTATTTTCCCGGCTTGTTTCATTCAAAATTTTTATTCTTTAATCTGTTTTGAGAATTTCAATCAGTCTGCCCTACGCAGCCCATATCATTAATTTCATACCATTTTCTTTACCCCAAAATTTTATTTTTTTTCCTCTTAACTTCTGGCATAAAGCAACTTGGATAACGATGAGGAAGATGATGGGTGGATTTAGTATAAGGGAGGTTATTTATCAAAACAGTGGTAAGTGGTAAGAATTTTTTCGAAAAGGAAAAACTGACCTTCGCTTTCCCAAAACAAGGTTAATTTTTCTTGAAAAGTAAAGAACAAAAGAATCACCAAGAGAAATGCCTTTGGGGGGAAGAGTGTTCAGTGTAGGTTAGAGAATTTTTTCTTGGGAGATTGTAATAGTTTATTATTGAATAAGAAACCGAAAGTGTTCATTGAAATTTTTCTAGGAAATGCTGCACTCGTCATTTTAAAAAATGTCATATCTCCCTCAATACCTACTCAACCTTTTTTCAAATTTCTTGAACTGGAATATTTCTATCACCCTGTATAACCGGAGTTTGAGTAAATCACAGTACTTCCGATTTATCGGCATCTTCAGTGTCTTCTATTATTATGTTTTGCCGTATAAATGGACCGTTTTGAGCATTCTTGGTCGTAAAATCTTTGCTTTATGTTGCAATTCAAACTCCAAGGGATAAAAAATTTCATTATTTCAAAATCCCAGCTAATGTCAGAAGATAATTTGCTCGACGTTTTGTCATTTTGTCACTTAGGTACTAGGCTATAACTCGAAGGCTGGACAAAGGCAACGAAGCTGTGACGTTGGGCTCCGGGGAAAATTACGAGACTAGCGAGCAGGATAGTGGAAGTAAACGCATTACAATGGCTGTTCGCACTTCTCCTTCCCTCCAACACCCCCCGACTAATATTCTCTCACTCACACAGTCCGTAGGGCTCCAACGACCCTCCACAAACAGTGGCGTATTAGCCTGCAATTCGTCGATGTGAGTAGTTAGGTACTTATACTAGGTACATCATGCTCAAAAGAGGTCCTGACAAAGGCGAACCTGAGATTTTCAGGAGACCAATGAGTTTAGCAATTTTCGGAAAGAAATACGTTCTTATCGAACGCTGGAGATTGTACGAGGCCAAGGGCCAATTCGAGGGAAATTAGGATAAGAAATTAATTGAGGTGAAAAAATAAAACATAATTGCTGTGACATTGTCCTTAAGCCCTTCAAGCTAAAGCAGAGCGCCATAATCTGGGGAGCAGATAATAAACCATGGAACGAAAGGAGTTAGGCACAGCATTTTCGAATCGAATTGACAATATCCCCAATCAATTTGAGCATTTTCTAAATCAAATTGAGAATAGCAAAACAAAATTCTTACCATCCTTCTACTTCAGTTGCTTGCAGCCACTCGATAAAAAATAAAGGTTGTATCTCTCTCTTCAAGTTGTTTGTCTCCTTAGATCGCCAAAATTGTAAATTGCTAACCGTAGCTCCTTGCTCGGACCGTTCGCCCCTCCCTGTCTTATCGAGAGATAACCGTTCCCGCTTTTGTTTTGTAACCGCCGCTTTTACTGCGCATTTTGCGGTATGTTTTTGTATTGAGAATATTATTGTATTTTTCGTTTTTCCCGTTGAATTTTCGCATTTAATTGCTCCCGCATCCGTTACAAAAGTAATTATCTATTTTGAATTTTGCCAATTCGGTTTGGGGCATTCTCAAATTGGTGTAGCATTGGGAAAGGGTAGTAGGGTTGATATTGGATATTCTCAAATTTGTTAGGGAAATTCTCAATATTAATTTGCAAAATTCTCAATTCGACTTGGAAATGGCATTTCCGAATTGCTATTGGTAGGTACTCATCATTTACATAAATTGCCATATCTTTGCACCACTGGTTTTCTTACCTATCAGTAACAAATAAGAGTTTCGTCGACTCACGTTGTTTTCAATTCTCCTCCGACTTTTCACTGCTACTAATTGCACTTTTGAAAAACCCTCGACCTCGTAACCCTGAATAATTCGATCTTAGTTCACTGTTCACCGAAAAAAAAGACAACTTCGGTACTGAGGTCGATCGTTATACGCACAAAAGATGTTTTTCCTGCCAATTAGGGAGAGGGAAAACGGAAAATAAGCGATTTTCCAAGTTCCAACCGCGTTATCTCAACTTTTCTACAAGATGGCCAAATCTGGGCGAGGGGTCTGCGCAGCAAATGATCACCCGGAGCCTGAGCACCTCAGTGAATCATCCTTCCAATGTTTTCCTCGGAAGTTCCTCCCCCATTCCCTATCTCTTCATAGTGGTCGATGGACGGAGATGAGAGTCGTGCAACTGTGAGAGGAACGAGCCCTGCAAAAGGGGAAGTGTAGCTACCTAACGCTCAGTTTTCAGTCTCCGGATCGCAAATTTTGTTTTCCCGCTTAGGAGCCATGTGGTCGGAAAAACGATTTTCCAATCCGCCCCGCAAACGGTTTATTCGGCGGAGAAAACACGAAAACAATGTTCAGCCTCGTTAGTCGAAAAAGAGGGGTCAGACATTCTGAGTCGTGCTCTGTAAAAACACGAATCGCTTTCACAATTTAGTACCGATTAGTTGGCATGTCTAAAATTTGGGAGGTATGTATCAGTTCTGACGATATTCCTGTATTCCTAAGCTCAATAGAGCGTTGAAACTCGGAGCGGGAAAATTGGAAGCCTAAATGAAATTTTTCGAATCCATTTGGCTTAGAAAATTCGACTTGGAAATGCTGTGAGTACTTTTCTACTTTACCACTGATCCCATTTTCGAATTTAGGACTACTTCAATTTTTACTTCCATATTCACAGATTGAATGGAAGTATTGGAATCGTCCTAAAATCGAGAATTGGAACGGAGCTTCAGAAAAAACTTTTTCTTATTACTGTGTGTCCGTCTGTGGTCATTAAATGATTTTGTAAATTTTACTAAAATGGCCGTAGCTCCCTCAATTCTCAACCTTTTTTCAAATTTCTTGAACTGAAATGTTTGTCTCGGCAAGACCTAACACCCTGTTTAATCGGAATTCGAATAACTCACAGTACTTCCGATATATTTGCATTTTTAGTGTTTTCTATTTAATTTTTTCCGGCCACAAAAATGAACGATTTGAGCGTTCTTGGTCTTAAAATCTTTGTTTTACCTTGCAGAATATGTGGATATTTTTTATATTCCGATCATCTAGCGTATTTTTATTTTAGGCAAATTTTAAAATTTGAATAGTGAAATTTTTGATATTTTTGACCTAAACACCCTTGAAATCAGTCAAAATATGATCGAATTGTGCCACAATTTTTCGTTTCAAAATATGGAAGTATTGTGCGTTATCTACGCACCACTGGTTTCAATCAGCTACTCAGTAAACATGGGATTAAAACCCATATAGGTAATACAATAATTGGTCCAACCGTACGAATTTCTCTGAAAATAATTATCGTTCTAATTGTTAGAACTCGGTGGAGACAATCTACTCGGGATAGAACGACTTGTTAACAGTCGCTCAACGGCATACTAATCCCGAGTAAACTCTCCTGAGTCTGGATTCTCTAGGCAGTTCTTGAAGACAAGTGCATGCACAAGTCTTTATTGGGTCGTCCCGGGGCGCTCTCCCTACTTGGCAACGAGCCACGCAGTCGAATCTTTCAAAACCAGGAGAGATAGGCAGGAATAGGTAGTAGGTGGTAAGGTAACATTCTTCCGGTTTTTTTTTTCATGTACCTACGATCTGGCATTTCAGTTCAGCTATTGTACGCTAATATTTTTTGCACAAACTGAAAAAGGCAAAGGGATGGTTTCAAAATATTTGGACAGTTTCCTACAATTCCGGATAATGATAGACGAGTTTTCGAACAGTTTTAAAATTGTTTAGCCAATTTCGGACAGTTTAGACCTCTATTGACTAATATTGGACATTTTTGGGCAATTTCAGACAATGTCGGTCATTTTCAAAAATTTTTAGACAGTTTCAAACATTTTGAGCTTCGGACAACATTGGACAATTTCTCACGTTGGTTTCAGGATAGTCTTGGACATTGTCCATTGAACCATTTTGAAAAATTTTGGAGATTTTCGGGTATTTTAGCACATTTTCGGGCACTAACGAGTAATGTTCGATAGTTTCGGATGATTCGGACGGTGGTCCATTGATTACGGACAGTTTTGGACAATGGACGAAGAAAGTACATCTCCTTGGAAAGAACATTTCCAAACTCGACATGCTATACCCGAAAACCAAATTCCACCAAAATGAATCGAGTAACGTTCAATATTCAAATACCATCTTCCGGAAAAAAATTAACAGTTCTGTCTATAAAACATAATTCCATTCGGTAAACAGATCATAGAACAGTGGAATACACCACCACTCAGCATAGAAGGGACGTAAATGACGGAATGTGTTACATCCATTTTCGGCAAAAATTATCGATCGAGCAGCGAAAAGCAGGCAGAGGAATGTGCACCTGACTGAACGTGGTCCAGTGTGAGGCGTGGTTTGTGAGTGCGCTCACGATGCACGAGGATCGCGCTGACGTGGAAAAGTTGAGCCGCCTCTCGACAGAAAGCGCTACAGGTTCATTTGCTCTTTCCCCCTGAGCATCGAACGACCGTTTATGCGATGAAAAGTCAACAGAGTTCCCCATTGAGAGTCTGGTGCAACGATGTAACTACTCTCAGAGCTAGCAATCAAATAAGTGAATAAAAAATGAGCCGGGAAAAATAGAAAATGTAGTCCAGTCAATGAAGGTCCTCGAAGAGGATGTAGAGAGCGTGGCGGAAAGTCTAAAATTTCTCTTCGGGAATGTGTTCAGAGGGGTTACAGGGCAAGCATACTAAAAGTTTCCTAGCTGAGGAAAAGTGTGGGGAAAGGGAGAAAGGTTCAGTTTTTCGCTCGTATATTAAATAGGAGAAGCCCGAGCGACAAAGCAATCCTATACAAAATGAAAATAGGATTAATTTCCTACAAGTTTTATTTCACGGTTTTCTTTGCTAACTCTAACCCTTTTAGAGATATACGCTGTCCAGAGTGACGATTTTTTAAATAACCTTAATCCCTCGTTTTTGGTGCCAAGTTCGCCGTATCGCCTGAATTCCTACCCCAAAAGTCGTAATAACAAAAGTTGTAGGGAATTAAATTTTCGCTGGAAATATGTATTAATATTATTATCAATCGTTCAACCTTTGCCACTTGTAATGATTCGAAGATTTTCGTGAGCAACTCTTTGAAAGAAAAAATCGCTACATCTGGCCATCGGTAAGGGATACGTAAACGTATTCCTGAAGGAAAATAAATTTTCTACAACTTGGTTTAATATGACTTTTGTGCTAAGATGAATAGTTCAGACGATGCAGCAGAACTTCTCACCAAAAGTATATGGGATAGAACGATTCTCGGAAATCGCGATTTAATTATTAAATAATTAACACATTTTAACAAATTTTGTGCCCATGACTCGGAAAGAATCGGCCGGACGGAAAAAATTACTCGAAGTAAAGTTGAATAAATTTCCTACAAATTTTATTCCATGCAATACTTACAAACCTAAGTATTTGGGGTAAAGTGAAAAAATCCGATATTGATACGCCCATGACTGAAAATCGTCGGTACGCCACACGAAAATTTCCTGATCTAGGGAAAAGTATTTCGGCGTTTCGTCCGGGGGAAAGTCGTTGCGGAAACGTGACGTTATCAGCTGTCAGCCGAACTCTGTCCCTAGGCTTTTTGAACGTCGAAGGTTCGATATTTTGAAAAACGAGTTTTTTCTAGCTCTAGAACGACGAATATTTGAGCTTTGAAGCGAAAAAGAAAGATTTTATTGGGCTCACGAAAATGTTTATGGGCTAATAATATTTCGGCAAATGAGCTGAAAAATCGAACCTCTCTAACCTAGCAGTCTCTAATCTGCCATTTCCGATGCACGCAAAGCCGACGACAGGTTAAGTGCCTTCGAAAACATCCGTCGGCCGTGGTCAACGAGAAAATATGAAGATCATGTTTTCACCGTGGAACAGTCCGTGAAAGGAATGACGTATGGCTCGGCCGTGGCTGCGTAACGGGACTGTTGCGGAAATAAAAGCGTTATAAAGTACTGTATGTGGTCAAGTCGAAGGGTGGAAATGCGGGGGAACTGGTAACTCGGTAAGGATGGCGCGATCGCATTAAATTTACGAGCTGACTGCCCTAAGGGCTCGACGGAAGAGCAGAACAACTGTGCCTTGGCATTCCGAGTCGGATGTGTTCTTTTTTCCAGGGGTAATCCGGAAAGGATAAAGCCGACCCAACTTGTAGTCAATTCGAGGGACCTGGTTGAAGATTAATGCGCGGCAGGATGAGATACGTATTTAGGGGTTTCCTTTGTTTTATAATTTCAGCATGAACGATACCTACCTACAGTTACCTATCATCTGAAATTGAAAAAAGACAACAACGCTGAAAAGTATTTCACTACTTTCGCATTGGTTTATTATAAATCATCATGAGTTGAGTCACAAAAAGACAGGAGTGTCCTAAGAGTATCTTATTAGTGCCAAAACTAGTCACCGAGATCGCTGCTAACTGATAGTTACTCTTTCTACAACCAGTAGTGAATATACACGCTTTGGTAGCCATAAACCATTATTGCCCGTAGTTTGAGAATCAGCCGTATATAACACACAATACTTCCATAATCTGAAACGTAAAAGTGTGACACAATTTGATCATATTTTGACTGCTTTTAAGGGTGTTTAGGTCAAAAATATCAAAAAAACTCACTACCTATGCAAATTTTAAAATTCGCCGAAAATGAAAATATTTCAATTTGTCGGAATACAAAAATTTACACATATTGTGCAAGGTAAAACAAAGAGTTTAAGACCAAGAACGCTCAAATCGGTTCATTTGTGTGGCCGGAGAAAATAAAACAGAAAACACAAAAAATGCAAATATATCGGAAGTACTGTGAGTTATTTGAATTCCGATTAAACAGGGTGTAAGGTCTTGCCGAGACAAACATTCCAGTTCAAGAAATTTGAAAAAAGGTTGAGAATTGAGGGAGCTATGGCCATTTTTGTAAATGACCACAGACGAACACCATACACTTGTTCAGGAAGTGATTCTGAGTAAATGTGTACAAGAAAACGTTTTTTCTGAAGTTCCGTTCCGATTCTCGATTTTAGGACTATCCCAATACTTCCATTCACTCTGTAGGTAAATATGGAAGTAAAAATACTACCTATTAATGAGGAATACTGAAAATGATGATTACGCCTATCAGTCACGCCAGTCACAAATCCAGTTTTAATGCGAGTAGGTATTTCGATAATAATCGATCCTTCCATTCCAGTCGAGTTCAGAGCAATGATCTTTATTCGAAAAAATTTCCCCCCTGAAAATTATCGAATAATTGGACCGGATCTGCTTCGAAATATCGTCGATGATGTTACTGCATACTGAAATTCCTCGTTTCCACGCTCCAGTCTACAATAAACCCACTCACCATTGTAGCATGTGCCGGTTCCGGAATATTCGACACGGCGACCGCATCCGCGGAAAAAAGAACGGCCGACCACGAATTTGGCCACGAACGAGCGACTCTCGCCGCAGGAAAGATCGCAACGGATTACCTGGATATTGTCTGTATCTTCGGGAGCGTGAGTAATCGATAGAGGAGAGAACAGCCGTTTCAGACTCCAGCCCCCGGAGGACTCGGATAATCCAATTTCCATTGAATATTATATACGGCCGAGAAGGCCGGGCATGGAAATGGCACTCGGCTCCTGTGAGGAAGCTGGTTTATTAAGGGGAATCAATCCGACATAATCCTAAAAGGTACACACACGCGCACTCGGGAAATCCTATCGCCAGTTTTTGAAGGCGTTGTGGCTGGATTTTGGCAAAACGCCTCCGTCTCTACAAGCTTGGACTGACATGATACATAGGGGAGAGCAAGGGATACATTGGACACTTTTTTCTTATAAGAAAATTGTATAAATACAAATTCATCAGCTTTCCCTATACATTTTCCCCAGTTTTTAGTGGTTTTTGGAATCACAAGGATGTCAGCTTTCAGAATCTCAGCCCCAAACGAAGATTATTGCACGTTCTCTTGTCTTAAATTGGATTTTTCTAAAAATGTTAGAAAATTGGAGAAAATGTTAGTTTTTATTCAAAGCAACAAACTGGACATACAAACTCAACTCACTAAAACAACCTACTTACTCAACTCACAAACTCAACTCTCAAACTCAACACCCAAACTCAACTACCCATCTCAACTCTCAAACGCAACTTACAAACTCGACTCTCAAACTCAACTTAAAATTCAACACACAAACTCAATTTACAAACTGAACTTACCATCCCCCAACTTAAAAAGTCAACCCACAAATTCAACTTATAAAGTAAACTCACAAATGTAAGTGAATAAGTTTTCAAACTCGACTTACAAAACTCACCCTTCAAACTCAACCCACAAACCCAACTCTCGAACTCAACTTAAAAAACTCAACCCACAAACCCAACACAAAAACTCCACTCACCAACTTAACTCTCAAACACAACTCTCAAACTCAACTCTCAAACTCAAACTCAACACTCAAACTCAACTCACGAGCTCAACTCACAAACTCAACTCTCAAACTCAACTCACAAACTCAACTCTCAAATTCGACTCTAAAACTCAACTGTCAAACCCAACTCACATTCGAGGTATTCACTCGATTCACAAACTCAACTGTCAAACTCAACTCACATACTCAACTCTCAAACTCAACGCTCGAGCTTAACTTCAACCAGCAAACTCAACCCTCAAGACTCAACTTACAAACTCAATTTACATAGGTTCCCTTAACGCCTCGCCACAAGTTGTGAGTTTAGTTGGTAAGCTGGGATTGTGGGCTGAGTTTCTGAATTGAGATCGAGAGTTGAAAATACGGCACGGCCAAGGTCCCATTTAATTTGAAAAATTCAGGAACCGATAATTCCCCAACCAGTTTATGCCGATTCGGAATTGTTCAGGAACCCCGCACTCATTCAGCCGTCTGATATAGATTTTTTATGAACAAGTCTCATCGGCCTTCCAATAAAGATTCCTCGTCCGTGAATGCAATTAATTCATCAGAACTTCACGAATGGGCATTTTGCGGGATCCCGTTTGAAATCGATTGAATTGGCGCTCTACAACATCGAGAGGTTCAGTGATCAATAGAGCAGAGAGCAGCTATCGCCCTCCTTCTCGTTAGAGGAGAGCGGGGATAATTCAATTTCTATTGAATATCATACGACTGTTGGAACAGCCCGGCATTGAAATGACGATCAGCCACTGTAAGCTAACTGAACTGGTTTATTAGTTATGAGATCAACTGAAATTGAGTCTAGGCGAGAAATGGTAGTAATGGTAGAATCGATTGATTTTGAATTTGAACAGACATTCACCAAACGGTTCGAAGTATGAAACGGATAATTTTATTTTAAGCTGTCAAAATATGATCAAATTGTGACACAATTTTACGTTCCAAAATATGGAAGTATTGTGTGTTATCTACGTACCACTGGTTTTTCCTGGACATAAAAATGAATCGATTTGAGCGTTTCTGGTCTTAAAATTTTTCCCCTTCAGAAACGTGGATATTTTTATTTTTCAGTAACTTGACGTATTATGCCGTTTCATGCTAAATTAGATTTCAATCGAATTCTTCAATTCATGTAGAAACAATACTCCTTCCACGTAGATAAAGTATTCTTTTAAGGAAAATGGTTATTTTCCGGCTTGATAATTGCTTCCGACTCAAATGACAACACAATTTCAACTTTACGGTGTGGATGGAGCAATAACGAGTTAATTTCTCCTACAAAATTATTGTAGAAACTTGATAAGCTCCCAGGAACGCATGCGGTGCAAAAAATTGGATCATTTACCGCTTAGCTTCGTTGCCACTTGTTGCCTCTTTTGAAGCTAATTGGTTTAAAGAAGCTTAACCTTACCGATATTATTCACGTTTCTTGTGACCGGAGGTTTGTTAAAATAACTCACCGTGCTAGTATGTTTGACGATTCGACATTTTCGGCGCATATTTTTAGAATTTTGATCTTTGTAGTTGCAAAAAATAAAGGATACCCTATAATGTATTTACACAGGTTTACAAGAAAATGTCACTATCCCGCTCCTGCGGAATAAACAATCCTTACGTTTTTTGGATGCTGAATCCGAATTCGATCGCTTCAGTTGACGTCGAAATTTTCGAGTTACAGGCGATTTTCCGTATTTCGTCTTTTTCAGCTCAGCGGTCAAACTCAAGGAAAAGGGCAAGTTTTGTTTTGAAGGTGTCTGCAATTATTCTTTCTTTTTTAAATTAAAAAATTTTTTCCTAGTCCCCCTGACTTCCGTAAAAACCCCACAAAACATTTCACCCCCAAAATCCCCATTCTCCAATAAAAAACCCCCCAATTTGGGGAGAAAACCCCCAACTTGGCAACACTGGTCAGAGCACATAGTATGACATGCAGCATAGTATGACATGCAGCACATTGTGCTACATAGTATGTATTACATATTACAGTTTTAATTTGTCCTTAACGTTTGGGGGTTTTTCGGGGATTTTTGTTTCGGTAGTGCGGCACTGCGTCTACGCAGTCAAAAAACGTCAAAAAATTTCTTCCTCCGAAGCGTCGAAAATAAGAAGCGGGTCATACCGTCAAAGATGCCTTGCCGGGCGTCAATCTTTCGACGCTTTGCCGCGGACTATTTTTTTGACGCTTTGCCATGGACTATTTTTTGCCGCTTTGCCGCAAACTATTTTTTGACGTTTTGCCGCGAACAATTTTTTTGACGTTTTGCCGCGTAGACGCAGTGTTATACACCCTTTGTTTCTCATTTGGCGGGGATTTGAGGTTTTTTTGACGTTGTTTCAGGGGTTTTAGACGTCTGCACCTTGGCAACACTGGTGATAAACATATTTCCTCTATAATTATGATATTGTTCGTATTGAAGCTATGACATCTGTACAACTACCAGTAAATATTATTCCCACTATAACAACATCGTATTATCCGATAGTTCATTATCCTACGGTAACAGCGAATCAATCGTGGAGGCTTCAGTTTGGATAGTAGGTCGCTGACAAGGAGCAACAACAAACAAGTACTCCGACTCCCATGCTTGTTTAACGAGTAAGCATTGTTGAGAATGGGCCGGGGGTGGCTATTTGTTGGGGGAATGGCCCGGGTCCATGATTCGATCTTGAGGGTAGGTACTATATTAACATGCAGTCCAAAGGGCCCTCGACACCCACCGTCTCTTAACGGCCTACACCTGTTTAATGGATGGACGACCACCGTTAGCGTTCACTGTGCCTTAGATTCCGCCACGGCTACCTGTATATAGTTAACAATGAATTACCGCCGAACCCAGTGTTGAACGTCTGGTGTGGAAACACCTTGGAGGAATAAAGTTCCATTGGCCGATTTTAGTCAAATTCTTGTGCTTGGCAGATTGCAAAAAAATTGTTAATCGGTAAGTTGACAATTTTTCTCGGTTGAAACTACGAGGTTGAATATGATGGACACGGACGGTAAAAGCCAAAATTAGAGGAATCCATTTCCATGAGAATATAAAACCGACTTAAACCAGTGGTGCGTAGATAACACACAATCCTTCCATATTTTTGAAACGAAAAAGTGTGACGAAATTTGATCATATTTTGACTGCATTTAAGGGGGTTCAGGTTAAAAATATCAACAAAAAAAACTCACTATTAAACTTTTAAAATTCGCCTAGAATAAAAATACACCAAGTTGTAGGAATATAAAAAATATCCACATAATCTGCAAGGTAGAACAAAGATTTTAAGACCAAGAACGCTCAAATCGGGTCATATTTGTGGCCGGAAAAAAAATAAAATAGAAAACACTAAAAATGCAAATATACCTATCGGAAGCTCCGTTCCGATTGCGAATTTTCTTCGTAATTTCCGATTCACTCCGTAAATATAGGAGTAATAATTGGATATCATTCGATTTTGCGTATTTTCATCGAAATCTATAAGTTGAAATTGAAAATTGCCAGTTTTTCCGTTATTGGTAGTACCAATTTGGTACGATGAAAATAACCCCCGCCCCCTGTCTAGCTCGAGGGGGCCGTCAAGTTTTCCCGCATGGAAAAAGTCAGTCCTCTCGTCGTATTTTCCATCCTGCGTTCATCCCCTTTGTCCTGTAGGGCCATCATCCGCCTGCAACGCCGTCAGCCCGCGACAATTTGAATAACCAGTTAGGGAGGGTCCGCTTCGCCGAAGGAATCGTCGCTCCATCAACTTTTCAAATGCATACATTGTATTTTCCATCCGAGTTGAACAGAGTCTGCCAGAAAAAGAAAACGAGCTCTGCCATTGCACACTCGACAGAGCCTCTAATGACGGCCCTAACAGCCACTACAACGGCATCACCTCCGGCGGCCCTTTTCTTTTGTCCCGGCTCAGCCGCCCTAGAAGACAGGTTAATCGCACTGCGAGTGAAAAAGTGAAATCGAAATCCGAACTGCGATTGTTTTTTACCCTGTGACCTTTCAAAGGCCAGAGTTACGAATCGAGATGAATTAGTGGTACCTACAGGTAATTACGTGAAAACAATTACTATCACAATTACTCACACAACTTTCCCTCTCCTACGATTTTCTGATAATTTTCAAAGTGATATAAATTATTGATAATGATGATCACTAGGGATCATATTTTTATGTATTCAAATGAAGCAAAACGCCGCCAAACGCGTCTGTATTCACGGAGTTGAAAAAAATCGACTGCGCAAAACCGAACATTTCAAACCCCGCCTTAAATCAAAATAGCCGAGTTATCGAATGGTAGAAACTATCCACGTATTCTGAGAGGCTATCCAGGTAAATCGATAACCCTATCTCAACTATAATAATTATTGTTGGATAGTGATGTTTTCCATAGATAGCATCAGGAAATTTCATTTTCTTATCAGCTACGATAAAACCTGACAAAAAGGTAACATGTTCTTTTTCGTCGAATAAAGTGATTTTTCTCTGGATTTTCCAACCCCGCACGTTTCTATTTTCGCTTCCCGATTTTCCCCATTTCCTTTACGACATAAGTCATGTCAATTATTGACTGCATAATAAGCGGATTTGTCCATGACACGCTCTTCTTCGTCGAAATTGAAATGCACCGTCGATAATTCAATTATTCGGTCGATTATTCAGTTAAAGCGCGGTAATCACCATTGATCAGGAAGTAACCGTAGTTAAATAATCATCGCCATACATCGGATATCGTGCAGCTTTGTGCTGGCAGACTGCCATAGTAATCTACAGTGGCGTCCTGCTGATAGCTGTTTGAGGAATCCTCCCACATCAAAGGGCGCAGTTCGCCGCAAATAGAGCAATCATCATCAGCAAGTCACATTCGTATTGGTATACGGTCTACCCTACCGACTACAAACTACCCTAATCTAGAGTCGTTGACTTTACTCCGCGATTGCGAAGCCGGCGCTGCACAGATCTACGGGCTAAGAAAAAGCCATCAATCTACATGTTTTTTAAAATGCTGAATCCGAATCCGACCACCGGTTATTACTTCCATATTTAAATCACTGGATTCTGTCCGTGTGTAGTCATTTACAAAAATGACCATATCTCCCTCAATTCTCAACTTTTTTTCAAATTTCTTGAACTGAAATGTTTGTCTCGGCAAGGCCTAACGCCCCGTTTCATCGGAATTCGAATAACTCGCAGTACTTTCGATATATTCGCATTTTTAGTGTTTTCTATTTTATTTTTTTCCGGCCACAAAAATGAACCGATTTTAGCGTTCTGGGTCTTAAAATCTTTGTTTTACCTTGCAGAATATGTGGATATTTTTTATATTCCTACAACTTGGCGTATTTTTGTTGCAGGCGAGTTTTAGAATTTGCATAGTGAGTTTTTTGATATTTTTGACCTAAACACCCTCAAAAGCAGTCAAAATATGATCAAATTGCCTCAATCTTCCACATTTCAAAATATGGAAGTATTGTGTGTTATCTACGCACCACTTTTGGTTCATTTTTCTTAAGAAATGAACCTTTGTAATCGGTCGGGAAAAAATTTTTTTTAACACCCCCTGAAAATTTGTTGGTTTACGTTTCAAAGGGTGTAGAATCCGAATCTGCAATAAAAATTTTTTGTCCGTCCGCCGTCCGCCGTACGCCGTCCGCCGTACGCCGTCCGCCGTACGCCGTCCGCCGTACGCCGTCCGCCGTACGCCGTCCGCCGTCCGGGGTTTTTCAGGGGGAAGGAGTTATCGGAAAATTTTGAAATTTTTACCAAAAATCAAGTTCCGTATCTAGTTGGTCCTAACTTCTCGGCAGAACCCTACCTTAATTTTAAGGCCAGTAAAACAGCTGTTGAAGTGGTAAAAAATTCGTCATTTTATGGAAATTTGCAACATAGGCATGTGAGGCATCATTTTCTATAGATTTTTCTATGCCGAATTGAATGAGACCATCGCCACGCCGGTAGCTTCAACCGTTTAGGAGTTATTGCAGTTTTAGTGAGGCATTTTTGAGTTTTCCAAAATTTCCCCAAATCCTAATAACTCGAAAACTACTCGAGCCACAAAATTCGTTTTCCACTCGTTTGAATCCCCACAAAAACTTCTGTCCCCCCGATATCTTCAATTTAAAGAATTTGGTCGCATTACATAAATCAGCAAAACAAAAATTGGAAAAACTTGAGAATTTGGCCTCGGCCCTTAGATACGGTTGATTGATCTACTTACGACCACTAGCCTATTACACCAACAAGGCGACGCACTCACACTACGACCAGTTGCGCTTGGCAACATGAGAGCGAGTCAGGCTTTAACAATGGTTCTGAGGCATTTTTAATTTCATCATTCAGAGAATTTAATAATTATTATTATTCTGTTAATTATGAAGGTGATTAAGAATAGATTTAAGTGAATTTAACGGAATTAAACGATCTGCTGCCTTGAAAAGATGGATAGGTAGGTATTCATCAAGCGAGAAGGATGATCATTTTTTGCCTGGTTGAAAAAACGTTTTTCTAAATCCCCATCTAAAATACAAATTTATACTGAAATTATAGAATAATAACAACTAAATTCTGTGTTTAAGGATTACCGATGTATCGTAAGGTTTGTCTTTGCAATCGAAAAATGAACCCCTGTGCAAAATTTGCAGAGTTCTTCGGACATACCGAAAACTAATCTGCACATGCCACTGATCTACTTAGCAGCGTTTTTTTTTTTTGAAGCTCCGATCTTATTGTTGATTTTATGACGATTGCAATACTTTCATTTACTCTGTAAATATGGAAGTGAAAATGTTAAAAATCATTTTGAAATCGGACCTCAGCGTTAGGGACGGACTTCGCAAATGTGTGTGACGGCGACTGGTAGATAAGGATATGGCGCGGTCCAAAACTTTCTGAATTCTGGGCGCTCGCATTCCAGGTCGAACTCTTATTTGCCGAATAGGAATGCGCCGCCGGCTGTCAGGGCGGGCCGCAATGGCCGCAGATCTTCGCTCATTTCCTCAAAATATTCCCCCCTTTATTTATCAACGTTCCACAATAGCACCGAGCTCGAAAACAATTGCTCTCGAATAAGAAGATCGATTTGAGCGCTATTATACGAATGCATACCTATTTTTATTATAACTATTTTCCAATGGAAATTATCAAATGTCAGCAGGGGTGCCTATTCTGCAAATTTTGAGCGATTGCTCACATTGGCACTTTCTGTGATGTTTTCTGTTTCATTTTGTGTCCTTGGTATCTTTTTTTTTAACTTTTATTTTAGGATACATATGCTAAGGATTTTTACTTAGTACGGCTTTTAAAATATTCGAAATACGATGAAATTTTATTTGAAAAACTGGAAGTATCGCGCGTTTTTCGGCTAAAAAATAAAACTGAAGGTAAAAAAATAGCCTTCACGCCGGGCGGCTCGGGGTAAAATGAACGGTCCCGCCGTCGAGTGAAAGACGAGTCGGAAAGAGTCGGCGGACTCGGCGGCGGCGAACGACATCATCAACAAAGCTTTTCTATTTCCACGAGGGCGCGGCTGACTGGCGCCGAAAGCAGCGAGAACTCAGCGTCATGTCAGAGGAAATCCGAGGTCGAGCCGAAGACCGCGGGCGGGCCGAGGGCTCAGAAATGCCTCGTTTTTACGTCTACCGCCCGGGCGGCTCTTTCTTGAGACAGCCTTGCGGTCTTGCGGGGCTCTCGATTTCATTACCGGGGGATCCGCACGTTTTCTTCGGAGGCTCCGCCGCGGCACGAAACAACAATTCGAACAACGTGGAGGATCGCGTCAATTTATTGTCCGTAAACGAGAGGAAATAAATTTAAAACAATATTCGAGGATTTTTACACCGAGAAAGAACCAGCGGTAGGTACTCCAATCTTTCCAAACTAAATTGAGAATTTTCCGAGACGAATTTTTTTGAAAACTCTCAATTAGCTTTGGAAAATTCCCAGTTTGGTGTGGAAAATTCGACTTGGAAATGCCTTAACGACTAATTATTTTGTTCCCCGAATTTTCGCAGCAAATCGATTAAACAGGCTAGGCTAGAAGGTCGAACATTTCAAAAATCCCACCATGTGTAGACATTTTGGAACTCGCCTAAAATCGAAAAGCAGGAATAAAAGTTATGACACTCATATTTCCGATTTGTATATTCACTCCTACTGTTGTCTATTTCGTTCTCTTGTGGTCACAAAAGTGAAGCATTAAATTTGCCTCTTAAGTGATTAAAAATATAATAAATTTGTTTTAACAATGTACATAATACGGAATTTTGCGTGTTGCCTGATCCGCCAACTCGCCCATGCAAAAACCGTAGTACACGTAGTCGACGTGAAGAAGAAAAAGCCAGCAAAGGTCTCGTCGTCTCGGCAAGGAAAACCAAGAGTCTTAGCTCGGGCTTGGGGAAATCCTATCAATTCCCCGTTTTTATTACGTCTTACTACGGCTCCCAGCGGTTTGCTCCCCTTTTTCACAAAACTGTTTGCGGTGTCGCGGTCCCGTGGAATTTCATTACCGCGAGGCCATTGCGAGGATCTTTATTTTCATTACCCGAAGCTGTGGGCAAAGATCAGGCGACAATAGCGTTTACATCGGGAGAAAAAGACGACATCGGCTAAGTGGATGTTGAACTTCTTCGAAAATGATTTTACACTAAGTACGGATGAAATGAATAATTTTATGACTTCGTTTCATTTTTATTTTTTTAGCATTCTTCCGTCGCCTTGGTGGATCATGACGAGGAGAGAGAGAGAGAGAGAGAGAGAGAGAGAGAGAGAGAGAGAGAGAGAGAGAGAGAGAGAGAGAGAGAGAGAGAGAGAGAGAGAGAGAGAGAGAGAGAGAGAGAGAGAGAGAGAGAGAAGATTTATTAAAAAAAAATTCTTCTACAAACAAAGATACAATATAGAATAATAAAGCTCGTCAAAGGCATAGCCTGTACCGAGGAGCAGGAGAGGAGAAGGTGGAAAACAATGAGTCCGAGGTTGAGAAGGAGGAGGACGAGGTCGAGAAGGAGGATGCGGAGGAGTCATAGGGGGAGCACGAGGAGGAGGAGGAGGAGGAGTCATAGGGGGAGCACGAGGAGGAAGAGGAGAAAGTTCACTCCTTAGTTGCATCGAGGTGGTACGACTGATGGAAAACTGCCTTTTCACACGGGCCCGATCTAATGTCGAGGGGGTGTATGGTTTGTCTCACTTCAAGGCTAGGGCTTGAGGGAGTTTTTTCCGTGATTAGTAGGCGCAATTATACGTAAATAGATCGCCTTCAGCGTAAATCAACTGCAATGGGCGGCTAATTTATTGCGAAATTCGACGTGGTGAGACGCGACCATCGTATTACGTGTTACATCGCTCTATTACTGTTCCAGAACTTGGATATTCCCCCGGATGAAAATTACCACATTCCATACGTCGCTGATACACGTGTGAACTTGGAACGAGTTCTCCACACATACGTTTCACTTCTGGAGGACTTGCGTGAGGCGTGAATTAATAAGAACGTCGGCCGTATAATTCGGCGGGTAGTGCGGGCTGCCGAGTATCTTCCGCGAACACGTGGATTGCTAGAACTTGGACTGGTTTAAATATGCATGAGTCTCGTACAGTTTGAGCAAACATGGAAGAGGGCGGCGTCAATGAAGTGCGCTAAAATAGTGCGCCACAATATCTTAACCGAGTCGGAACTTCAGCGCCGGTTTTCCGACATCGAATATGCCACTGTCTTTTGAAGCCCGTAATGTTCATTTCGACGGAACAATTCGAATTTCTATTTATAGTCGAGTTACGCTTGGTTATTTCCATATTTACAGACTAAATGGAAGTATTGGAATCATCCTAAAATCGTGAACCGGTACGGAGCTTCAGAAAATTTTTTTCTTATACACATTTACTCAGAATCACTTCCCGAACAAGTGCCCGTGTGTCCGTCTGTGGTCATTTACAAAAGTGGCCATAGCTCCCTTAATTCTTAACCTTTTTTCAAATTTCTTGAACTGAAATGCTTGTCTTGGCAAGGCCTAACACCCTCTTCAAACGGAATTTGAATAACTCACAGTACTTCCGATATATTTGCATTTTTAGTGTTTTCTATTTTATTTTTTTCCGGCCACAAAAATCAACCGATTTGAGCGTTGGTCTTAAAATCATTGTTTCACCTTGATATGTGCGTTTTTTTTTATTCAGAAAATATGACGTATTTTTATTTTGGGCGAATTTTAAAGTTTGCATAGTTAGTTTTTTGATATTTTTGACCTAAACACCGTTAAAAGCAGTCAAAATATGATCAAATTGTGTTTCAAAATATGGAAGTATTATGAGTAGGTACCCATGAGTACTGGTGAGTACTGGTTTAAGATGGTAATCGTCTTTCACATGTTATAAACGAGAGAATCTCTCTGCCGAATTTGGTTTATCCTAATATTTTATACTCCCACCGTCTACCAATTTCCAATTTTCTTTCAAAATAAATGGAATAATGTACGGAAGTTACTGCGGTCGCGAGTATTTTCCGGAAAGCATGTACTGGAAAGCCCGTATCTACAGCCAAGAGCCGAGGTCAAGAAAATCCCACCTATTTATTTCTGTTTTCACTCAACTTAAGCTGGCAAGGGATCGGCTCCGCACGAATTGCTCGACCTCCTCTGTCTTCTCGGGATTTTCCAAAAGGTTCCGAACTGCACAAGTCGGAGAGAAAGAGTTCGCAAAATTATTGCGTTCTCGACCCTATGAGCTGCGAGTTGATGAGCCCACCCATTTTTTTACGGAAACGTGACTATTTTAATCGAATTATTTCGCTAAACTTTCAGTCTTTTGTTTTGTGATTAAAATTTTTCTTCTACAAAATTCCGGCCAACCCAATTTAAAAGCTTAGTCAATTTAAAAGTTTTCGAACGCAGGTTTCCTAATTTTCATATTTACCGCCAAGATCGTCGGCCAAGCGAGAAATACCTTGGTAAGCTACAGAAGTGAAAAATCCTCCCCGATAATCTAAATCCGCTCTAAAAATACTCCAGACTCGCCATTAAAACGGCATTTGCTGGATATGTGTTGTGCCGTGTTACCAGCAACGTGTCTCCAGTTACGGCACGACCCGGCGGCATTCATTGGAAATAGCGTCCGTTGTATCTCGGCCTTCGCTTATCCTCACTGCCATTTAATATCGATATACAGTAGGTATCGATGATCCGCATCCAGATACACAAGACGAAGCAGATGGACAAACGCATCATGCAATGTTTGATATTTTCCATCGCTATCTGAATCGGAATTGCCGATACTGCGAAATATTTCAATAAATTCCCTCAGCTTAAGGAAGAACCCACTTCTTCAATAGCGAGAGGTAAATAATGAAATTAGTCCCAAAATGTTGGTTTTGAAGTTTTTTGAAATTAACATGGGAGCCGAATAAAAAAAAACGCAGAAACGCAGGTTATCTTTTTGGTTTTGACCTGTAGCTTCTTCCCATTGCATTTTTCGGCAAATTTGTAGAACAATAAATTCCCAACAAAATTGATCCAGTGACTTTTATTTGTAGGCTTAATAGTTTCGCAGATACGGACCGGCAAATGTGGGCAGAGTTTTCCAAAATTCTGACACGTGGACCTTCTGTCAAGGTCTACTACAACTCTGGGAAACCGTAGCCCCAGTGAAAATTGCAGAGGAAACAAATTGCTGACAATTTAATCCGCTTTCCAACCGATTTTTCCGGTCCATAGCTACGAAACTATTGAACCTACGACCGAAAATCGTAGATGCAAAGTCAATCTTCAGTCGAAGAATTAAATAGGTAAGTACTCGCAATTTCGCTGCAAATCGATCATCAATGATCACCATAGCGTAAACCGTCTTATTTCTTCTTGCATCTTTCAGTGCGCTTGCGGATAGAAACAGAAAAAACCTCATGTAGGTAACACACCAATAACGAAATTACGAGCAAAACGAAGAAAACCCTTGAGGCATAATATTCGAGACGGACGCAGCGGGGCGGTCAAAGTCCGAACGTAATAGACAAGAGCGTCGGAAACCAATTGGTTTGGTTTCTTTGATCATCGGACTTTGAACCCACACTCCATTTTCCATCCTTTTTGTTCGCATACGCCTCCCTGTGTTTGTTTTCTCGCTCCGCGCCCGCAGCATTTACACCCACAGTACAGTATCTGCAAGTACAGCATCTGCTAAGCACTGTACCCAGCTCCCATCTGGCTGCCCGTCTGACAAATCGCCGGGACCAAAAAAATGACCAGTGGAGCGGAGATAACACACAATACTTCCATATTTTATAAAAAGCTGTGTTCTTAACTCCAATATTAAAATCAAATATAAAATGATCAAAGTCAACTTCGAGATAAACGTCAGCTTCGATATCAAACTCAACTTCGAGTCCAAAGTCAACTTCGAGATCAAAGTCAACTTCGAGATCAAAGTCAACTTCGAGATCAAAGTCAACTTCGAGATCAAAGTCAACTTCGAGATCAAAGTCAACTTCGAGATCAAACTCAACTTCGAGTTCAAACTCAACTTCGAGTTCAAACTCAACTTCGAGTTCAAAGTCAACTTCGAGTTCAAAGTCAACTTCGAGATCAAAGTCAACTTCGAGTTCAAACTCAACTTCGAGTTCAAACTCAACTTCGAGTTCAAAGTCAACTTAATGGAAGTAAAAATGATAAAACATATTATTGCCTCAAACGTAACTGAAATTGGCTCCGGAGGAAAGGGAATACGGTAAATACTCTACCGTCTCGATTTGGTTCGGATAATCCCATAGATACGTTACCAGAGAGCACAGCAGATACGTTACCAGAGAGCATCTGACTTTCCCAATTTAACTCAAGGAGGGATACAAAATTTCAAAAATCGATATTTGAACTTCAAAGCGCCGCAGGGCATATTAAACCTCACAAACTTGTTAATTCGAAATGTGTCTAGATAGGAGAATATTTGTTTATAATTATATCACGACATGAGAACACGCTTGTCGCATGTTGATGTTTCATCTCGAACCGGACTCCGGTCAGATCTGCGCCGGGCATTAACAACTTGGCAACGTTCACAATTAAGTTTCTGTTCGTGACAGAATGACCAACTTGATCTCCTGGCTGTTCGTAACGGGAGGGGAGGGGAGTGGAGGAGCTAATTTCCTCGGGAACGTCGATAACTTCCGTTAAAAGCCGCCGACCGTCGAGAGCTCGAGATCCGAGTGTCATTTTCGACAATGGCGCCCCCATCAGATTCTGCGGCGAATTTTAGCACCAGAATGGGGTGTGCGCCAGAAAATGGAATATAAGTTATACCGCAACTTTATTGGCCGGCAGGAGTTGCACCTATGCTGGACATGAACAATAGGCGTCGATAAAACGCTCCCATAAACAGCCAGGTTTATTGACACGTTTTATCAGCCCGATATCTACACGGGAACGCTAGATAAGCTTTACGACGGAGGGGTTAGTACATTAATCTTACGCCCCTATCTTTTTTTTGTGGCATAAAAAATCTAAAACTTCCTTCATGCTGTGAAGATTCGGGATAATACGACCTTAGTTAGTTGGCTCTGCTATACGCAAACTGCCGAATAAGCTCTTCAGCTTTATCAGCCTTTCAGTTGGAGAAATCGACAACGGCTCTCGCTAAATTTGTACAGCAACGACCGACAGTGAAGACGATCTTGGAATTTCGTTCGTGGTAAAATACGTGGTGACGAGTCCTGACGTTTTTTGAGCACTAGTAAAAAACCAGGTACCCAAATATCAATGAAGGGGAGCCTTTATTATTTGCTTGAGCGCTTTCAGCCATTAGGCCCTCCTTACGCGCAATTTTGAGTCGGAGGTAATAGGCGAGAGGATCGAACGTAGGTCCTGTCGACGTCACTACGTCCAGAGAGAAATGTGCGTTTTCTTATGTAAAATTTTGTTTTACTGAAAAAAAAAACAAAAACTTGTAAGAATCATAGGTATCATAGGTATCTTGGAAAAGGGCTGAGATAGGAAAATTCGGTTGGCTGCATTTTGTTCCATTTCCGGTCCAATTTCACCAAAACCAAACATTCACCGGCACGTTGAAGTTACCGACTCGGTAAGTCAAGTATCAACAAAGCTAAACCAACCGCGACACAAACGAGTCGGTAAATATTAAATATTACCAAATTTTGGTGTGGCTACAAATAATAATTACACGGGCACATAACAAGTAATCATGGTAAAATATATTTAAATTGCTATAGCTCGAATTAATGTGTACAGCTAAATTTAAAAAAGTCAAGTTTTCCACTTTCTGAGTGACAATAATAATTCGCTCGCTCCTCTCTGCATTAAAAGCGCATTTGCCTCCCGTCTTGAAAATGAATGGTACTGAAATAAAGGGATAATGAACCGCTCATTATTATACTAATGGAATACTCTATGTTCATCTCACAAAGCGCGAAGCAGTTCTTCTAATGGGATTTTCTCGCTGTTCTCTCAGAGTCTCTCGCGTTGAGAAGTTTATACGGAAAATTAATGGAGCACGAGTGACATTAGTGATGGGATTGCATGATATTGTTAAAACCAAGTTACATTCAAATCGAGAGTGGACTGCCATCGGATGAATTGCTCTTCGGGACAGCAAATACACGAATTTATTCCATATTTGTTTATGTTTGAGGCGAAAAAACGCGGCTAAATAGATTTGGGACACTAGGTACTTTTTTCTGGGCATTCGAGAAAATAAAGTTTTAATATTGGAAGTTGGTAACACAGCAGAGTCGAAATCGATATTTTCCGATTATAACCATATCGGAAAACCCAACTTCGTCCGTAAAACAAAGAAAGCTGAAAAACGCGATTTTGGCCACATTAGTACCCTTCAAATCGGACATGTCAATCGCAGTCAGGAAAAACGTTCGACGTTTTTTCGAGTCAACACTCGAACAACAGCAGAGCAAAATCAATAATTTTTTTGAAAACATTACAGGCACCAAGGAACGTTTCCATTAGGGCTCAAAGTTTTTTCCGAAGAGGAATGACGAACCTACAATATTTTAGGCCCAAAATCGTACGTACCTAGAGGTTTTTATTTTTTAGACAATAATTGAGGCCCTTTCATCAATCAGATTACCACAACCCCCCCAAATAATGTCGCAGGTCATTTTCAAAATAAATCTCACTTTATTTTCGCTTTCTAGTTTCTTCATCGCGCACGGTTGCCTTCCAACGTTATAAACTGCGTCCACCGTTTCGTTCTGTTCGTGACAGCGCTAACCATTGTGGATCACTCGAATGTGAGCATTGCCGGTGGAGGACGTTCTCTCGGGAACGTCGATAACTTCCGTCATCCGTCTAAATATGACCTGAGTGCCATTGCCAACAACGGCAGTTGACAGATTGCTCGCCCGAAGCGACGCGTATTATCGAGGACATTACTAGCAACGTGGGCTAATAATTCGCTAATAATGTAGGTGGACCACGAAGGCGATTATTGGAAATTCGGACCTCAAAATTGAGTTTCAAGCCCGATTTTGTCAAAATGGGATTTTTTAAATCAATTCAAGAGGGCAGTTGTAGTGAATATTCTTCTTTCTTTCACTTTTTAGTAGCTCAACATGCCAATTGGCCTATAATATATATAACTGGTATATAACTTGGTATATAACTTTGCACACAGAAAAATCCGCTTACAATCGAAATGCGTTAAGCTATCGGGTTATGAAAGATGTATTCCGCGAGGCAAACCGAAGATTTTAAGACCAAGAATTCCCAAATCGGCTCATTTTTGCGGCCAGGAAAAATGAAATAAAAAACACTAAAAATGCGGACGCTCAGACACTTGGTCAGAAAGTGATTCTGAGTAAAAGAGCGTGAGTAACAGTTTTTTTTCTGAAGCTCCGTTCCGAATATCAATTTTAGGACCATTACAATTCTTCCATTTACTTTGTATTTATGGAGGTGGGAAGCCACTTGTTACAGCACGTTAAACTCATCAATTTTAACGTAAAGCAAAATTTAAGAAGAAATTAAATTAATACCTAATTAATTGCAGTGTTTCAAGTGAGGGCATTTCAGTTTGCTGACAAATTCTTGCAACATTGACTATCAATATTTCACAGCGACGCTGTTAGGCTAATTTGCCACATGTAGTCCCACTGTTATACGACATTTTCCAGCTCTCGGCAGCTGGCGGGTTTCAACGGAAGTCATCGACGTCCCCGAGGAAATTAGATAGACAACCCTTTCCACCATTGTAACAGCCAAGAATTCTGTACCATCCAGAAACGTAATTATGAACGCTCTCCAAGATTTATACGGCATAGCAACCACAGTCTGCAGCTGAATAAAACACCAGCACACAAAGGAAGTCAGAGCGTTCCTGTTCCTTTTCATCGTTCGCCACAACTTTACGTACAATTTGATTTTCTTAACAAAAACGCCGAACTAGAAAAAAACGCTTTGGGATAAGATTTGACCGTGAAGCATAAAATTTTAGTCCATTCTGAGGACGAACATGCTAGACTGCCACTTTACCAAATTGCGGCCTCTATATACTACTCAAATAGTGATTATTAATCACTGATTAATAGGGATCGGATTTTTATGTATGTAAAAATGCCAAATATGTGACGTAGGTATAATATATGTCACATATTTATAATAATATTATATAATAATATATATTATATAGATATATTATATCTATTCATTTTCTGAAAATATGTAAAAAAGTTGAAATATTTTCAAATAAATGTTCAAAAAATGTTGAAAATTTTTCAAAAAAATGAAATACCTATTTAAAAAAAAAATGAACGTTAGGTACAACAAGATTTTGGTACATCATTTCCAGAAATAATGTACGTATGTCGGGGAAAATTTTTTTACAACACCCCCTGAAAATTTTAGGGTCTAGATAAAAATCTGCAATAAATTTTTACTTCCATATTTACAGAGTAAATGGAAGTATTGGAATCGTCCTAAAATCGAGAATCGGAACGGAGCTTCGGAAAATAAAAAACTTTTTCTTATGCACATTTACTCGGAATCACTTCCCGAACAAGTGTGTGTGCCCGTCTATGGTCATTTTCAAAAATGACCGTAGCTCCCTCAATTCTCAACCTTCTTTCAAATTTCTTGAACTGAAATGTTGGTCTCGGCAAGACCTAACACCCATTTCAATCGGAATTTAAATAACTCACAGAACTTCCGATATATTTGGATTTTTAGTGTTTTCCATTTTATTTTTTTCAGGGCACAAAAATGAACCGATTTGAGCGTTCTTGGTCTTAAAATCTTTGTTTCACCTTGCGAAATATGTGGATATTTTTTATATTCCGATAACGTGGCGTACTTTTATTTTGGGCGAATTTTAAAATTTGAATAATGAATTTTTTTATAGTTTTGACCCAAACACCCTCAAAAGCAGTCCAAATATGATCAAATTGTGTCAGAATTTTACGTTTCAAAATATGGAAATATTGTGTGTTATCAACGAACCACTGGTTGTAGGTAGGCGCAGTAGTTCTGGAGCTACAACCCGGCAAAAAAAGGGCAACAGTTCCAAAATTGTAATCGTTCTACCTACTGTCTATATCTAGCGGCGGTATCGCATGTTCCACTATTGGTTGAAGCGTTTGCAAATGTACCTACATTTCTATTTCATTTTAGTAAAAAGGCAGGTATTTTGTCAGCAGTGGTAAAAACCCCCGACCCGGGGGTGCGTACCTATAAATAATTAAAGAGTCCGCGGGTAAATAACGAACCAGCCCACGACTCGGTTCGCCATAGAAACAGAACACATTCGTTTTGTCGATGGAGTAAAGTATGCATACTTTTTCCTCTTGTTTTATCCTACACTCGTTGAACATTTGATACCTATTTCAAAATTCGCTTCAAATAATATACAAGTATATTATTAAGTTTAATAAACTTGTTAAATTTTATCAGCCAACATTTTGTTAAAATAAAAATTTAATAAATTTTGCTTTACGTCAGGATTTATGACCTCAACCGGGTCTGACATAACGAAGGCGCTCTTCTGAAAAGATTACTGAAAGAATGTCCTTGTAAGGGTCACAAATATGCTAATAATTAACAAGTAAACGAAAAGCTGTAATTTGAGCTGTATTAAAGCACTGAAGCTGCAGTAGTTTGGGAAAACTAAAACCAATATGTCGAGATTTTCCCCAATTTTTACTTTTTTTTTACTAGGATTCATTCGACACAAAATTATTGTAGAGCCTAATTTGTTTGTGGACCTTCATTTTAAGGCCATAGCCCAGTGACTCCAATATTCTTGTCCAAATTGGACAGAAAGTTTCACCAGAAACTGAGTACCTATCCGAATTGAAGAAATTCTGAATTATTATGATTTGCTATATGGTTATTGTAAACATTTTACCGTTGTAAAAGACGATAAAATTCGTTATAGTTCAATCCTTACTGACGCTCTGTAGCTCCAGTAATTCGAAAAATACAATTTGAAGAAAATTGGAAATTTTTCCCAAAAAGGCAAAATTTCCACACATTTTTCGTTTTTTTATCTTCAAGTAAAAATCATCTTAGGTAGGAAGCTTTTCCTCCAAAACTCTTCATCATCATTATGAAAGCAGATAAAATTCAATTTGCTGCAGCGAAGTATTACAACGAATCTGACAGCGGCGCGCGAAGCATATGCTTACGATAAAGCTGCGAATAAGCGGGAAGCAACATACGATTATCACGATGGCGGAGTTCATGTATTATATATTTTCAAAGCTGAGCAACATTTCATTATTTACACCACATCCTGCATGGTTTCGACGATCAACTCGACTACACTAATAACAGCCTACGATGCTACATTCTAAGCTACACGGGGTGGAAAGATTGGATTTCTCGACGAGGGAAACACTATTTACGAGGTTTGTTCCAGGGAAGCTTCCAGAGGTAAATAGCCCGAAAATGATTTGTTATTCCCGGCCTCCCGGACGCCTCGAGAAGCTCCTCCGAAAGCAAACCAATCGCGAATCATCGGCGTTGCGTTTATTACAGAATCGGGTTTAGGTAGGTAGGTATTTCAAAACTACGAAAATTCAACTCCCAACGTGTGTCAATCCTTGAAATAATAATGGAGTACGGGGAAATCAAAAATACTGGGGAGTTTCGACTGGATTTTGAAAATGAGGCGGACGGAAAGCCATGCAAGATAGAAATGATAATTTACTCACAAGCTGCGAGAATGGAACTTTGACTTAGCAAGAGAGACTTGGAGGCGTAGGCCGTCCAACATCTTCGAAGAAGAAGAGAGGAGACCGCAGGAAGAAGGCGAAAATAAAACAACGAAGATTCGGAAGAGAAGAGAATAAGAAGGAAAGAGAAGACAGCGAAGAAAGTAGGTACACAGATGGGAAATTGTTACAAACTTGGGACAACAGAGGGAGGGGAGAAAATGCTCGAAAATTGTTTTGTTTTGTCTGTTTTGTTTTGAACAGGTTTCGTCCTCTTTTCCGGCTATCCTTATAGGGAGAACCGCTCGCTTTTTCTCTACAATTCAAAATCAAGGAAATGAAACGGACAAATTTTTGGCCCAGTCGTATCGATAAATGAGGGATTTCGTTAGAAAAGATTAGCTTTCTGGTACACACACACAAGGGAAGGACGGGGAATAGGGGAATGACAGGATCAGCGCTGGAGCGGCCGGGCTGGAACTGAACCGCGCGTACTTCGGGGGGGCGTGGTCCCTGCTGGGTCGGCTCCCCTCGCCTTCCTTCGGCTATCCCCCACCCCCACCCCCTGTAAACTGAAATCCCCCCACCTCTGAACCATCCACCCACCCGCCCCCACCGTTGTCGGCTACTCAAGTTTTCCCTCCCGAGGATGGACAGGTTGAGGACAGCGAATATTTGTTGGGAAATCCCTTCGTATTCAAATTGTTCACCCTCTTCGGACCAAGCTGTCAAAATGAACACCAATTTTTGAAAGCGTTTTCTCCTAACAAGAACATTGATTTGGCATAAGGTTCTTTTGACATAAGTGGAGACTAGTGAACACGAAAAGGAAGTTTTTTAATTCTAATCTTATCACAGACCTGCCGGGTTATGTTTTTCTTGAGTTATGTCCCTGTCCCCTCAACGAAGACGCACTCCCGCGAAAACGGTAAGTTTGATTCACTCTCCCGAAGTGTTTTTTTTTTAATTTAATTAATTTTATTACTGAAATTGAATTGAATAAACTCTATTCTTACTATTTCAGTAGTTGTTTTTGAAAAAATCCGTATTCGGATTGGCTGAATCTCGTTTTGGTACATTATTTCCAGAAATAATGTACCTATGTAATTTCTCACTTGGTGTCCATGTGGACACCTTGGTATAGGTATGCATGCAATAGTAAACAGGTGTACATTTGGAACCCTTGGTACACGCATGTTTTACAAAAGAGTGTCCGTGTGTATATGAAACCTTGGTGTATGGTTTCACGTCAAGCTGAAGTTGTTTCTCCGGTAATACGTGAGGTGAATGCCAAAAGTCGTTGAAAAGCGGATATTTGGGGCCGCTTTTCCCCGTAAAATGCGCGGGGTTTCCCCATTTATTTCTCGTTCCAAACGCGCGTTGAAAAAATGGCAATTTAAAAAAATTGAGAAATTCTCATCTTTGGCTAAATTTTTTGCTTACCTACCTATTTAACTCAATGTTTGAAAGCTGCAGTATTTAATACTGTATTAGCTTATGGAAAATTCAACGCTCTTATCAACGGCATCCTCATTTTTGTAAATACTCTAATAGTTAAGGGGCTTGGGGCATTTTTTCTGAAACTGAGTCGATAACACGAAAAAGTCTTCAAAGCAAAAAAGTGCATTCTTTTTGGGGCTCGCAAAACGCTTAAACATTCTTGAATAGATAACGCACAATACTTCCGTATTTTGATAGGTACGTAAATTTTTGAACCGAATTATTTTGATTTTGATAATTTGGAGGCCATCTTCCTCTCCGGGCTTCTGTGAATGAAAATTCGGCGGAGAGTTTTGAAAATGAACGGAAAATTCCCAAAGACAATGTTCTACTTGAAAACGCCCGAAGTCGTCCCTAAAGAAAATCCCTTCGGACAGTAACGTGAATTGCCTGGATAACCGAAAGGATGGGAAGCCTTTTCTACCGACAGTTGGGTTTTACCTTGATAGGTGAGCGGGTTACCAGGACCTTTCTTGTAGTGGGGGATGACCCCCATTTCCCAGCCCAAATTGAGCGTTTCATTTAACCGTGGTAGTCGAGGAAGCAGAGGAAATGCACTAAGGCCGTACCAAAATTAAACGAAAAAAGCTGATAAATAGTTTAGTGACATGGGCACATTATTTTTCTGGGTATGACAGAAAATAACGTTCAAATTGTCGAAGTGGGTAAGTATACCAACCCACTTCCCGAACAAGTGTCTGTTTGGTCATTTACAAAAATTGCCATAGCTCCCTCAATTCTCAACCTTTTTTCAAATTTCTTAAACTGAAATGTTTGTCTCGACAAGACCTAACATCCTGTTTAATCGGAATTTGGATAACGCACAGTACTTCCGCTTTATTTGCATTTTTGGTGTTTTCTATTTTTTTTTTCCGGCCACAAAAATGAACCGATTTGAGCGTTCTTGGTCTTAAAATCTTTGTTTCGCCTTGCAAAATATGTGGATATTTTTTATAATCCGATAATGTGGCGTATTTTGGGCGAATTTTAAAATTTGAATAGTGAATTTATTTACCTATATTTTTGACCTAAACACCCTTAAAAGCAGTCGAAATATGATCAAATTGTGTGACACTTTTACGTTTCAAAATATGGAAGTATTGTGTGTTGTCTACGCACCACTGGTTTTTGGAAATTATATACCAAAATTTGAAGAGCACCGAAGAACGATACGGTAGTGTGGGTGCCAATTCTCAGACATAAATAACAAAAAGATATGACCGGTCGGAGGTAACCTAACGTGTCCCTAATTAGCGTGAGCTAATTACCACGTTCCTTTTTTTTGGTTAGTCGCGATTCTACGAGCCTATGTGCCAAATATTTTTTGCTTCCTAGATTTTGTTAAATAAATTATTTTTCCTCGTCGGATATACGTTTTTATATCCTTTAGTAAGCACGGGTAAAATTGGGTTTCAATTCTACAGGAACAGCCTCGCAAGGACACGCTGAACTCAGCAGCGCCGCTTTCCCCTCGACATTCCCCTCCAATCGTCCGGGAGACGGCAAAGTAGAAGGGATACACACCCCTTCCAGGATCCCGGGGACAGCAGGAGCAGATACGGATCTTCCGTAGCTCGGCCTAGTAGTCTGGAAAAGACTTGATGAATCTGTTGATACAATAATATCATATCACAATTCACCAAAGGGCGGGTCAGGGGTGGGAACTCGCAAGTCGTTAGGGGGATGTTCGCTCAGATATCCGCAAATCTCGAGCTATACATCACTTGGAGGCTGGCAAGTGCAAGATCGATAAGTGACTTTCCGCTCTTACTTTATGAAGTATTCAATCACGACCTCGCCTAAGGGTGGAGGAGAGAGGGGGAATGAGCTATCGCGCGGATTCTCCTTGTTCTACTATTTCTAGGTGATTCATCTTGAAGCACAGGCTACCAGCTCGTAAGTCGGTATTGCTCGAGAACAACTTATCACATGTGACAGTGAACCCTGACAAAAAAAAAGTGTTCTCGAAAAAGGAAAATGTTTAAACGTAAATTTGAGTAGAATTTATCATTCATTTACGTAACCATTCATTTTATTTTTACTTCCATATTTACGAAATTTAAAAATCATTAATTGACTCCCGACATTTCTCTGCTTGACAACTACGTTCAGGAACGAACTTCCTCTCGAAGAACTCGACAATATCAGTTTACGCGTAGTGAAAAAATCTTTTAGATAACAAAAAATGGACCAACAAAACCGATAACGAGTCCACGCGATAAAAAGAGAAGCGACGAGATCGAGCGAGAAAGAGAAGATAAGTTACAGCTCCCCTTATCGTTGGGACATGACCAGCTCACGTATAGCGCGCTGTACGAAGCTTCCTCTCCGAACGATTCGCGATTTATTACTTTATCATATTTCGAAAATGTTCCTTCCTCTCCAATCGACCTCTATAACCAGCCCCGGTAGTTAACCTTCTCAATAAAGTCGTTTATTGGCTGGACGGGTCCAGAAAAAGGACTCAAATTACAAATAAAACGGGTGAGGTGTACACCGCTCGTGACTCAGCCGATTTCACCAACTCGGATTATGGTCCGGATTTGCGGCGATCCGAAGAACATTGAAAAATTTGGTTTCACCACTACGGATCAAGCCCAACTCTCGGAGTGTGTGGGGAAATTGATCTCTCAAAAGGGAGGATCAGCGTCAATCCCAAGGATCGGCTGATCCTTAGTTTGATTCTCGGACGGTGGAGTCGGCCATTACAACCATACAACCATGAACCAGTGGTGCGTAGATAACAAACCATGTAAAGAAAATCACGCCGTATTCTACCCATCGTTTTTCTTCAGTTGTGCCAACCACAAGAGAGGACGGACAGACAGTTGGGATCTTGATAAGGATGGTGACAAGAGTGATTCATACTTATGTTAATGGATTAATAATATTTTAAATTCCTTCAATTTTCTAAAACCTACAGAGAGACCTGAAATAATGGCTTTAAATGCTGTTTCTTTGGTAATTTCAGGTGAGTGAATGGTTGGTGTTGGGAAATGATAATTATGGTTGTTGTATGTTCATACATTATTTTGTTAATAAAACTTCGGTTATTTCAGAGAAACGCAGAATTGCCACTGTTTCACCTCTAGTGTCTGCCTCATACCACCATACTTCCATATTCAGATACGTCAATTTTTGACAAGATTTGATTGTATTTTGACTACTTTAGAGGCTGTGAGGATCAAAAGTGTCAAACAATTCTCTATGAAAATTTCAAAATTTTTCTAAAATCAAAATTCGTCCGAATATTAAAAATATCCATGTATTCTGAAAGGTAACAAAGGTTTTAAGACCATAAAGATCGGTTCATTTTTTATTGCCGGAGAAAACTGGAAATATATTGGAAGTACTGTGAGTAATCCGAATTCCGGTCAATTGGGTTGCAGGTCTTTGGGCGAATTTTCCAGTTCAAGAAATACCTATGATAAAAGTTGAGAATTGAGGGAGATATGACCATTTTTGTAAATGCTCACAGATGGACAACACTATTGTTCAGAAAGTCATTCTGAGTATAAGGTTAAATACGAGTATAACGACGGCGAAGTGGTGAGATCTCGTATCTCCAATTTCGTACCTGCACGTGCACATTAGAGACTTCATGGAAATTCAATGTGGTTACATAGGGTACTATAGGAATAGTGGCGGTCTTAACAAAATAGAGATACGAGATCTCACCACTTCGCCGTCGATAAGTAAACGTTGTTTCTAACCCTCGATTCGATTTTTGATTTTTGGACGATTACAATAAATCATTCATTTTGTCAAATAATATTGGTGTAAAAATACAATTACTTGACTTTCTCTTTAGAGGTATTGGCAATTTTCGAAATGATAAGGAACCCATTGTTACAATACAACCTACAGTAGGTCCATTTTCACTGAATGTTCCATTCGTCCATCTGGAACCTGATACATGTAGGTAGGTATCCCAAAATGGACCCCACGGGAGGTAAAAGCCTCTACTTGACTCACTGGGTACGGAAATGCGGTCAATGCCGTCGGAAAGGGCGGAAAACGGTTTGAAAATGCCCGACGCGTGAGGTTGATTTGAAAAGTTGATATAAACTGTAAACATGCGAAGCATGTGACCGTAATTAAACGCTTGTCTGGTTTCTATTAAGGCCAAGGGCTGCATTTCCATTAATATTGGCGTTTTCAGGAATTCTGTAAATAGTTTTTTCTTTACCGAGATATATAAGTAATTATTCGGACATGTTCAAGCCCGTAAGACGTTCAGAATGTGTCCAAAAATTGAAATTTCATTGCGAAAAATGTTTGTTTAATATTCAAACGTTGATTTCTTTTCAAATAAGCGAGATAGATCAAAAAATGAGTATACCGTTGAAAAGCTGACGTTTCGACTTTTTTCGAGTCCTAAAAGCAAGTTCTGAAAAAATTGTTGTTTTTAAAAATCACGCCATTTTCTACTTTGGCCCAATATTTTGCCTTTTTATCTTAAGCCCGTATCACACGACAGACCGACACAACGTCCAGACCACAGACCGTCTGGACAGACCGACAACAGGAAAAGAATAACTTCAAAGCAGAAAAAGTGCACTCCCTTGGGCTCATAACTCATACGTAAAACGTGCTTTGAAAACGGGAGTTTTTTCACTAATCAACCGTTATTTATGGTCGGTTGTCGACCATGAAACGTTTCTCATTTTTTCTTAACCTAAACGCAAGTTGGAATAATGGTCATTTTTGAAAATTTTACAACTCTCGACTTAGGCTGAATATTTTGCTTTTTTAACTCAATGTCAGAAAGATTCAAAAACCGTGCGTTTAAAGGAAATTTGACGAGGTTTTCGGCGGTATCTTTTTTTTTTTATTACTTCAAAATTTAAAGGACCTGAGAGCAATTTACTGAGACCAATTCGACAACACGAAAAAGAATACTTGGAACCAAAATTGTAGCAAATGATCTAAAGAATCGACCCTTTCAAGAAGGATAGTTTGAAGGTGCCAAAATGGCAAATTTGTTCACATCTTTTTTTAGAAAATCGCATCATTTGCCAGCGTGCTCCTGAGAATCTCCAGTCTCCTGGGTTTCCTCGAATTCAGCGATGCCTTACGCATGGTGAAAATCAAATTTGAAAACTATCCGACTTACCCGAGCGCCTTGGTCGAGATGAAGGGCGTCTTCAAGGCCAAGAAACCGGCCAGCTGAGATGCCGAATGGGAGAAATCGCCATCGGACGACTCGTGCCTGATCCGCTGAGAAGCGTCAGAGCATTTGCGGTAGCGTTTGCCGCGTCGCTTCGTGCAGCAGAAGAAGAGGGCGAGGCAGGCTGAGATCAGCAGCAGAAGAGCTCCAGCGACCAGCAGGCTGCCCATCACCAGCTCCTTTTTCCCCATGTTCCTCTCCACCTGGGAAGGCAAAAGAATGATCGATTGTTTCAATATACCAGTTGATTTGTGGCCTTGGATGAAGAAGGTGTGGTTTACGTGACCGTCGGATTTTGAGTGTAACATCCATGCGAGCATCTCATAATGTTTTCAATAAACTCTCCTCCTTCCTCCCTATACAATATCAAAGTACTCTGTCAACCTAACGTCTCATAACAATTTCATTCAGTACCTAATCTTTCAATCCTGATTTATAATTAAGAAGCAAAGTTGAAATGTAATCCTCCATGCTGCAAAACCTGTAACCTCCACATTTTAGTAAATACCCATGGAGGGTTACAATTGACCATAAACCGACCATCTAACGTTACCAGCTTTCCATGGAGGGTTACAAAGAGATTGATTCTGAGTAATTTTGATCCCTTAGACCTGAAATTTTGAGGGTAGACTCTTTTGAAGTTTAGGATTATTACATTTATAGGATTAAATTACATTTAATTTTTCCCAAATTGAATATTGACAGTTATTTGGGAATCAACCATACTGAAATTGCCAACATTTTACGTCAGTAATTTTTTGGTTAAGGAGCGTGAATCGTTCATGCTAAACAATAAAATTAAATTTTATTGTTTAACCTGCACATTTAATGAGTGCAGGTGCAAAAAACCGCGAATGAAATTTCGTCAGTGGGTTCCACGAGAAAAATTCGTTCCTCGCCTCATAAATCGCCGAAGTCATGAGAATTTCATCCAGATTAGAAGAATGACGTGGAATAATGCATAAGCCGGAAATCCAATTAGCTAAGCAGGCGGAGCATTTTGAAAAATCCGCCACAATCCGCCGTCGGGGGCTGAGGGCGGACAATTAATTCGACCGTGACGTCGTTGATTGCGTTGTGTCGGGAATAATAAACTTTCCCTCTGATGTTATTGATTGATATCGCTCCCGCGGGAGCGACAGAAAGGGAAGAAGCCTCCGAGATCGTGCGGGAGTGGGAGGAAGCGCTATCGCCCTTATCAGACTGGCAAAGCCGAGGAACTTCGCCGTCGGCCCGTATTCCCGGAAATAATTCCCGCAAGCCTAACGTTGGCGCTGCTGCGCCAATGCGATAAATTCAGAAAAACGCTGGTGCAAAAAAGTTACGATTTATTGTCGTAACGACTCGACATTGTTTGGATGGGTTATGTTTGTATGGAGTTCGCAGAAGTAGGAGTTTTAATTTTTGGCGTGCTTTCTGCCGAAAAATGCTGGAGAGCCCCATGGTAGACATTTTCATCACTTTTTCTAGACTAGACCACTAGACGTTTTAATGAGACATTTAAAGGGATTTCAGAAGTTTTTTTTTAATGGCCAGAAAGTGTTTTTGCTGCTTTAAAACCATAGTGAATGAATTGTGCTGCTTGAACCCGAAAGTGTTCATTTTTTGGTGTAGAAGATCTTTAACCTTTGCTACCATTTATGTAAATATTAGTGTCAAGCCAAAGGTCTTATTGTTTGTATAAGAGAAACTTGAATTTTTGCACCAGTTATGTAAAGATTGATTTCAAGCAGTGCCATACTTTCTTGTACCGTATTGTGTCACACGTTTTGCACCCTCGCTTCAATAGTGTCACAACTCAAAAATCCTCTTTTTTCAGGAAACGCGAAAAACTGTCTCCGCCGTTGATATCAATATTCTGGGCTTGAAAGTCTTGACAAAATGTGAGATAGCCTTTCAAAATCGAATTTCAGTCGTCATTTGGTTTCCTTCCCTATTTAATAATTCGTAATCGTGAAAATAAGCCGATTCTCCTAGTTATAACGGTTTTCATGATTATCACGGACTCTTGAATATTTTGAGTTGATACGGTATTGATCACTCTCTTGATGACAACAACAACCACAAGCTGCACTGAGTGCTGGGTTTTATTTTGAGATGATAGGTACCTTATTAATTGATGATTGTAGATTCAATCTTACTTTACAATAAAAACCAGTGGTGCGTAGATAACACACAATACTTCCGTAATTTGAAACGTAAAAGTGTGACACAATTTGATCTCATTTTGACTGATTTTGAGGGTGTTTAGGTCAAAAATGTCAAAAAACTCACTATGCAAATTTTAAATAATGTTTATTGAGTATATTGTTTATGTATAATGTTTCGTCCAACTAACTCCTGCAGCATTTTCCTCCTTATTTCTCTATCTTAACTCCACCTCCAGTTCGTCCTCCTCGTCACGGTACCGTAAAAAAATTACAAACTGAGCTGTTATTCATATTATTATTAAATTAAATTAAAATAAATTTGAAATTAAAATAAAATGAATTAAATTAAATAAAATGTTTGTTTGTTTTTCTTTCTTAGAATAACCCTGTTGCTTCGCTAATGGGTCGCTGAATGGTACCTTCTAGGTAGCTTTTTACTAATTAAAGAATATCTGGTCCCTCCACACGAGGCGTCCATCCATAAATGATATCCCCTTTTCCCCGAGGTCCTCAATTAACCTTCAACCCCTTTGAGCAATTGCTCGTTAAAAATTTCTAACCGATCGTACACTTTAAGCAATAATTGCTTGCGTAAAAATAGGTAAAATTAGTAATTGTAAAAAATAGGTAAAAAATAGTAATACGTAAAAATAGGTTAAAAATAGGTAAAATTGTAATTGTGAAAAAATTGGTAAAAAATAGGTAAAAATAGTAATTGTGTAAAAATAGGCAAAAGTTACAATTATTGTTACTGGAACTTTTTCCTATTTTTACACATTCCCTCTATTTTAGGGCCTTTTTGAAATTCGTTCGTCTTCATGGAGTAAGAATGTGACCTCCGAGTTGGCAAGCTATTAATATGGAAAACAATTCTAATTCCGGTTATCGCCATTATTTCTACGGCATTGATCCGGCGGAATTTATGGAATTATGCTGGGACGAACCCGCATAGATTAAGTTTAATGTTTATGACACCGTAAACTATGCATTGCTGAATATTACGGCCAGGGCGAGCAACATTTTTCTTTAATGTTTTACTTTATATATTACTGATTTTAGTCTTAAATAAATAAATACATGAATTTTAATAAATAATGTAATTTTTATTTATTCAAGACTAAAATCAGTAATATATATAGGTAGTAAAATATTAAAGAAAAATATTTAATATTGAAAGTAATTTAAATATTCTAATAAATATATAAATAAATTTTAGTTTCGAATAAATGAAGTTTTAAATTTTAAGAGGGAGCAAAATAAAAAGTTTTCACTGAGTTATACTCAGTGTGTAATGAATGATGTCGAATAATGATGAATTCCGAAGCTTTTTTACTTGTTACCTTTCTTATTAGCCCAGTAGACGAGTGATCAAAAGTTAGGAAAAAAATTTTAAAGTATTTAATACTAAAGTTGGTTTTTCAACGGTATTGAATGTTTTTTTTTGAGAAGATGAATCCCAATTTCCGGCTCACCTTTTCAACATCGCGAGGCGTTATTACAAAAATCGGACTTTTTTTCACTAAATCGCTTATATCTTTCAAAAGGCTTCGTTTTCAAGGAAATAGTAAGATAAGCATTATTGAAGATGACTACATTAGTGACTATTTAAGCGCAACCGCAGCTTTCTAGCTCGAATAGCCTCTGAGATATCGCTTGTACAAAAGAACAATTGTCAATTTTCCATAAAGAGCTAATACCGTAAATTCGGACGTAAGGTATTCAGTGCCAGCTGGCTCGATAGATTACCTATGTACCGATCATCTTGAACACCATGTACATATCATGTTGTAAATCAGCTGAGCTGCGGTAACCAGCCCGAGGGGCGGGGGAGTGGGGGGATGTTGTTGTCGGCGCGGCGGCGGGCGGTTTGTTTACTCACCAGGGGCCTGGCGAAAACTTGGCCGGTGACGTCGATGAGCGGCGGCGGCTGCGGCGGCACGGTGCGGACGACCATTCCGGCGGCTGATCGGCGTCGGCTGGCGGCGAAAAACGATCGCGCGAAACGGCGAACGCACAGAAGCGACGGGCGAGAGCGACGCACAGCGGGATTCGAAACTCTCGACGTCGGCTGCTGCGGCGCTGGGAGGGGGTGCTGCGGCGGAGGGGCTCCGCCGGGCGGCGCGGGGGCGGGCACCCGGGGGTGGCGGATCCTCGGCCGAGATCGGGCCCCCTCGTGAGCCTTGCGGGGCGGGGGAGGCGCAGCCGGAAGGGCGGCGAGGGGGCCGCATTGAACGACCTGTTCAACGAGCGCTCCACCGCCGGACGAAATTGAGACTCGCAAATTCTTGTAGAAATTCGGGGAAAATTCTGGATTGAATTTTCGAAATGTCAAGCCCCTCGAACTGAATTTTTGACATTTCTGCTCCGAAATACTGACAAAGTGGTAGGAAGGAAAACATTCAGAAAACTGGTAATCGGTTCGGAGGTCCGAGGAAAAAATTCAATTATACAGTTTTCAAACTAGTGTTTATTTATCCGTCTGCTTACAAAAATGAAAATTATATCCCTCAAGAATTCTCAACGTCGCGTTATCGTCTTTAATTGAAATTTCGATATAATATATTATTCAGAATTCATTATGAATATTATTCAGTACTTCCGGTATATTCACACTTGGCATTTTGTATGCCACTTTTTCTCTGTCACACATGAACCGATTTGGGCGTTCTTGCGAAGTAAGTGGATTTTTTTTTGTTCTATTAACATTCTGATTTTAAGCGGGTTTTAAAATAGGTGCACATTGCGTAATTTTGACATTTTAATTCCTTAAGTAACCTGTAAATCGATCGAGGCAATATCAATAATAGGCCAAATTCGTCACTAACTTTAAGGCTGTTGAGTTCAATAATCCAAAAAAAAACTTTTTTCTTCACTTACCTGCAATAAAACTCGCTCAAGTAGACTACTGCCCCCCGTACGTAAATTTTTGACACAACTTGCTTAGGTATATTTTGACTAATTTTGAGGCTGTATTTTGAGCTGATTCAAAAACGTTCATTTTCGTGGCCAGGAGAAAATAAAATAGAATACCTACACTAAAAGTGCAAATATATTGGAAGAACTTTGAATAATTCTTATTCTGGCTAAGCAGGGTGATAGGTCTTACAAACATCAAACATCCTTGTTCAAGAAATTTTAAAAAGGTCAAAAATTGAGGTCATTTTTGCGAATGCCCACTGACGGGCACACAGACAGTTGTTCTGGAAGTAAATCTGAGTAAGAGTGTTTAAGCAAACGTTTTTCTGAGGCATCCGACTCTTGATTTTAGGACGATTACAATACTGTAATTTACTCTGTAAACATGAAATTCATTAGTTCCCCAAGCCCAATTCGATTTGACAATTCTCAATTCGAATCGGCAAAAAACCCCGTTAATTAGTCTAGAAAATGCTATAAAATAAGCTGTGTTGCCATATTTAGACCGAACTGGACCTTCCATTTTTTGTCCGCTTTTTATTAACGTCCGAATACCTAAACGGACGATTGTTCTTCCCGGGGGGAATCCTCCCCCAATAAAACTTCCGAGACGTTTCCAACGCAACAAAACGTCGAATGTTCCTCGGGGCATTTTATCCGGAAAACCGGCATCTTGGGAATCAAAAGGGCAGACGACGGTCAACTAAAACGGCTCGTCCCCTTCGCTGCCTTCGTTTTAGATGGCGTTTTAGCTTTATTGTCCGGTTTTAGGGAGCGAGGCCCTTCCAACGCGCGTTGGGTTGAGGGCTCTCAGTCTTGGAGCTGCAGCTTCCCACGCAATCCATGTCGAACCTGCGCTTCGCAAAAATTGAAGTCGAGCTAGTTACCTCTGAAGCCGCTAGACGCGCCCGTGTCCCACATCGGAAGCTAGTTGACAACTGGGAATCGTCCTAAAATCGAGAACCGGAACGGAGCTTCAGAAAGAACTTTTTCTTATACGGTCGATTCCCAAATAACTGTCAATATCTTGTCCCTGGGCAGTAACACCCTACCCAGACATGTTTGAATTTTTTTTCCCAATTTTTCTAGTAAATAATAGGTTTGTTCTGTTAGGTTACCATGAAATAAGAACGCTACCTGTTGGTTCAGAGGTAAAACCCAACGCAAACATACTAATTGGGTAACGCTCCATGGCTGTCCCAGCCCACGATTTTTTAACTTGAAAATTCCTGGAAACGCCCTATGACATGCTAGAAACAAAAAGGCGACTGTTTTGTGGTAAGAGATTGTGATGGAGTGTGTGATGAAGATTTCAGCTCACAAACCTGTGCAGTGTGCTGTCAGTGATCTCACAAAGGCAGTTTTTCGTTACTGTGTAACATCCGTGGACTTTTTAGAATGAACGGTATTCACATTTCGCATGTCGGGATATTTTGAGGGGCGGAAGGAGGTGGCAACCCTGGTCGACCTTCTACCCCATCCCCTTTCCACTTCAAGCCAGTTGATTTGTGTCCTTGAATGAAGAAGGTGTGGTTCGCCTGACCCTCGGTTTTTGAGTGTAACATCCATGTGGGTATCTCATAATTTTTTCAATGAACTCTCCTCCTTCCCCCCTATATAATATCAAAGTTCTCTGTCAACCTAACGTCCCATAACAATTTCATTCAGTAATCTTTCAATCCTGCTTTATAATTAAGGAGCAAAGTTGAAATGTAACCCTCCATGCTGCAAAAACTTGAACCTCCACATTTTGGTTTATAACCGTGGAGGGTTACAATTGACCATTGAGGGTTACGGTGACCATTGAGTTTTTGATATTTTTGACCTAAACACCCTCAAAAGCAGTTAAAATATGATCAAATTTGAGTCACGTTTTAACGTTTTGAAATATGGAAGTATTGTGTGTTATCTACGCACCTCTGGTTTATCATTATATTATTATTTATCTCTTGTACCCCGCTGAGGCTCGAAGTTAGAACTAACGTCGGTGTTCTGGGCCCCGAAAGCCAAGGCGGGACACTTGTTGACTATCCTACGCTGTGTTCGCCTCCCACGATTTCCCCCGCCCCCGCTGCCCCAACCCCAATTTTCCCTTCACCCCAATTTCCGTATGACTCGGCGGGGGTGGCAGCTTAAATTGAGTCCGGGCCTCGCTAGTATTGTGCGTCAAGAGAATTGAGACCGTCCTCCTTCTTGTTATCGATCCTGGGATTCTGGAATTCGATGATTGGACACTGAGTTGAAGGGGGTATTAGTAATTACAATAACTAGGTAATTACGTTAGGTATCAAACTCACATCGGACTTGTTTTTTAAAGTATGAGTTTTATAAAGCTCTCAGGTGAAGAAGAATATCTATCATTCGTTTTTCTGAATGGAGCATTGTCAGTGCCATCCGCATGCGCAGTAGAAAACTATATAACATGTAACAGAAAAGTTCAGAAAGGTTTTATTATTATCAACCTTATTCCATTTAATCGCAATTATCGAAAAATTTCCTATGTGCAACTATCGCTTTTTCGTTCCATAATACGAAAGATTGCATTACTATAGAATGTAGTTACAAAGTTTTACTGTATAAATAATTTGAAGCCTTATATTATACCTTATTACCTTGAGATCCTCTCCTTGTAATCGTAACTTCGGCTCTCAACCTCAGCATAACTCGAAATATGGCGAAGTTCTGCTGTGTTGTTTGGCTTCGTACTGCCCGATTAGACATTCATAACCCGTAGGATGCGGGTCAACGTCAATTTTACCTGACATCTGCCTGGCACCTGTCATAAAACTCGCGTAACTTATACGCCATTCGACCTGTTCGGCTCTCTCGATTTGCAAAACGTTGAGTTTTGTTCGGTAAAGCCCGTATCACACGTCAGACCGTTCTCCACCCCATCCCACAGACCGTCTGGACAGACCGATTCTTTGGTGATTTTTACGTGCAAATTCATTGAAAATTTTCCTTAGAAATAAGGTTCCATAGATGAATAATAACAAACATTGATGCAGGTGCGCCAAAGAGAACATATCCATAGGATCAGCCAATCAGAGAATAGGGTCTGTGTGTCTGTCCGTGGGATGGGGAGGAGATCGGTCTGACGTGTGATACGGGCTTAAGGATGCACAAATTCTTGGCATACAAGAAATAATGGGCTTAGGTATTTCAAGAGCGTGAGTGGAGGTATATGCGTAGGCGCCTCGCCCATGCGCAGTGTACGGTTTTTGCTTCCATATTTACAGAGTAAATGGAAGTATTGTAATCATACTAAAATCGTGAACCGGAACGGAACTTCAGAAAAAACTTTGACCTACACACATTTACTCAGAATCACTTCCTGAACCACCACCCACCACTTCCACTGTCTATGTGTCCGTCTGTGGTCATTTACAAAAATGACCATAGCTCCCTCAATTCTCAACCTTTTTTGGGTAGACTCTTTTGAAGTTTAGGATTATTACATTTACTGCTTATTTCTTAGTAGCAATGCCAATAATTCTGTACACGCCAATGGTGTAACCCTCCATGAATTCTAAATGTTCAAAATTCAATTAAAAACTCGAAGATTGTGATTCCCATCTTTTTCTTGATTTTTTTCAATCTTAGGAAGGTCCTGGGAGCATAAAGGAATTTTTTCAAGATTTTTCAAAGAGGCGAAATTTTAATTTTTTCCAAATCGAAAATTGACAGTTATTTGGGAATCAACAATAACCAAAATGATTTAATCATTTCAAAAATTGACGTATCTTAATATGGAAGTATCGTGGGTTATTTTCGCACCACTGGTCAGTTCGATACATGCGTAGGTACCCCAGAATTTATTCGTTCGGCTACCTGGCCTTCGATTGCTGTACGGGACCCCGTGACCTTTCTAGTCGGTGGGAGCATTTTTTCCAATCACGCCAGCGACAGATATCCAATAGCGTTGGGGGCCGAGGCGAGTCCTATCTCGAAATTCGAACGGAGCCAAACAATTCTGAGACTGCGAGAGGAGAACGAGCGATCTCTTTGTTGACACGATCGACCGACAGATGAGAGAAAACCGAGTATTCGCCGATCGTTCACACCCCCAGTCAGAGTTTCGGCCGATGAATTCTCACATTGCATTCGGAAGAGGAACGGCAGCGTAAATATTTAGCAGGGGACGAAGGCGAAACTTTCTTGGAAGAGGGAATCTGAATGAGGCTACTCACGATGTTTGTATACCTACAAGGATTTCTACTCAACTTCCACTTGAATTTTGATCGATTGAAGGCGTAATTCGACCTCGTCGAATCGGAATAATACGCTCTTTTGATGGAAGGTACAAGTGAATCAACGTATGAAATGTTAGAATAATCAATCGGTTTTTACTTTTTTTACCTTAAAATATATATAAATTGTTTATAGAAGTTTTTACTTTCCACTACTTTCTAAGAGGTTGAACTTTCAGCAACCTCGAACTGAAGTCAAACTCGGACTGAAAGACGAAGTCAAACTCAAACTGACGTTCAAACTCGAACTGAAAGTCGAAGTCAAACTCCAAGTGATATTCAAAGTCGATCTGAAACTCGAAGTCAAACTCAAACTGAAGTTCAAACACGAACTGGAAGACGAAGTCAAACTCAAACTGAAGTTCAAACTCGAAGTCAAACTCAAACTGGAGTTCAAACTCGAACTAAAAGTCGAAGTTAAACTCAAACTGAAGTTCAAACTCAAAGTTAAACTCAAACTGAAGTTCAAACTCGAACTGAAACTCAAACTCAAGTTCAAACTCGAAGTAAAACTCAAACTGAAGTTCAAACTCGAACTGAAACTCGAAGTCAAACTGAAACTGAAGAAAACAGTTTTTTTGGACTTTCGACACCTTAAAATTTTCCGACCGGATTCCCGGACAATATGCACCTAGTTAGGACCCAAAATTAGCAAATATGTGTTTTTGTGGTAAAATATGGTTTTATAGCGGAATATGTCAAAATATGTGAAATGGAAGTGGGCTTAGCGGTTCAGAAAATGTCAATATGAACACGCTTACTTGAAAAACATCAATAGGTACATTGCCTAGAAAAAAATATGTAAACCAATACGGATCCGATCCCTATATATAACTTAAGGTATACTATGGTCATTCGCAAGACGGAATTTTGGTTGAACGGGTTTGGTAAAAAATCAAAACACCGGCTCCTGCCCTCATGGAAAGTAAATTTGAGGATAAACTGACAAAATCTACAGAGAATACTGACCTTTAGAGGGAATATCGAGGACGTAGTGTAGGGCCAAGTGTCACAATCGGTTCCCAACTTGTTAATATAACCGGGCGCGTTAGCCGAAGAAAACGTTCACCCTCGGAAACACGCGGGATTTTCTTGGCGAACACTCAAACTCGGAAGGGCAGGCCGTTTCATTTTAACCCGATTCCCTTTGATGGCTGGTCGAATTCTGGAGATACATCGCTACCAGCTCAGCCAAATAGGACGGAAAGGGTACGAAAGGGCCAGGTATGGTAACAGGGGATGAGAAGCGGGTTCAGCCCCTTCTGACGACGGTATTGGGAAGGTCGGCTTTCAAACATACGCAAAGCTCACGTCAAACGGAAATTCGCATCCTCGTGGTCGTCTTGGAGGTTCGAAGGTATCGGAAGGACACGTTAACGTGTTGGTGGAAAAGAAAAGGTTGCCGAACAGCTGGGGGTAGTGGAGGGGCGAGGGCGAGCTAACCGACCGCGGATAATATGCGCGCACTTGGCCCCAACTGACACTGATATAACAAAAGAAAGTGGAAAAGGACGTTTTCCGCCGGTTTTCCCCCCGGAGAGCTGACAAGGGCAATAAATATACGGGCTAACAGGGAGAACAACCCCTGTAATGGGAGTTTTGCTTGGTATACTATAACGGTCGCTGCGATTATGGACTCCCACACTAATTAACCCTAAAAAATACATATCGAGGAAAGTTTGATATCCTTTGTTCCCAGTGGCGAGGATGTGAGGCCCTATCACACAACTGCCGTGACATTCTTGTCACATACGGAAACAACCAATTTGCTTCAAAATGCACACCGAATCTGGGTGATTCTCAGAAAAAGGGCAATTTTCAGCGTCAATGACTTCCGAAAAGCCACATACTTCAAACTACATTTTTTGCGGTATTCACTCGTTCCCCGGATGCAAACAAACAGTTTAAGCAGATTTTGAGAGGTCAAACTCTATTTTGGAGCCAGAAATGCAAAATTTCAATTTTCAACTGCCACGGGACTGACAAAGCTAAGGGTTAGAGTAAAAATTCTTGGTTAATATGCATGAATATATTTAATAAAAATATGACCTATAAAAATTTAAGTTTATCATTGCTTCTAGAAGAAAGTATTGTGCATACCTAATAGCAGGGGGTAGTTATTTGTGTGAGAGAAAAAAAATTGGTCTCACTGTCATAGGACGGCTAGAACAGGGCCGATTCATCGAAATTGCCCTTTTTCTGAGAATCACCCTGATGGCTTTAGCGAAATGGGATCTCAGGGTAAAAGGGGAAAAGGTCATTTTTTTAGCCAAGGACAGAATCAATTTCCGACACAAATAAGCAGCATGAAGTGAATTGATCAATTTTCAATTCGATCGAAATTTTATTTGTAAAATAGGCGAACAAGGATTATAAAAGGAATGATAACATTGACAGGAGGATTAGAAACGATAGGAACGAGCGTGAAGCCGATGAATTGTCGCTCGTTATCGAAGGATGTGACATTAAACATTAACACAATTCAGAATTGGACATTGAGCATAAGTTTCTTAAAACACAGTTTTGCGGAGTAATTATTGTGTTTTCCAACACAGAAAATTATCAAATTATTGTTGTAAGGGTTGATAGGAAACAGGAAAATGGCAGTGTAGGCAAAAGACGATTGGCATCTGTTTAATTGAATTAATGGCGTCTGAACAGTTGCACCTGACCAAGCGATAGCTAGTGGAATCATTGATTGCCCGGGCTTCATATGAGAAGGACCTGAAGGATCGAGAGTATACGTAGCAATGGTCTATTAAGAATTCAAATAGGTCAAATGCGGAGTATTATGCTTCGGAGTAATAGGATCATGACGACGCCGATGAAAGAGTCCTGATGCGGGCCCTTCTATGACAATTCTGCGCAGGCCGAAGCCACGCCATCCGATCACCGAGGAATTAAGGGCTTAGGGCAGTGATTATGGCTTCAAAGACATTTGCACGCCGTCAACGATATGAGTCCTGAATAAGATGAAATAAATAACATCCAAAGCTCGGCAAAAGAGTAGGCGAGTCCGTTACTGATCTCATCCATGATCTCTTGACCAACAAGAGATACAGGAGGTCCTCAAAGAAAGGCTCCAAATATATCTGTTCTCAAGGCCTCTCTGTGATTGGTCATTTCAAGGCTTATCTAGCGCTTCCTCTGCTACATATTTGGTGATTTGCCTTCTCAACAATAGCATGCCATTCCTCCATGGCCTGGATCCTCAATCCATCAAAGGCTTCTCCCACGCGCCCAGGCTCTTCTCGGCGATCTTCCTGGTGGCTTTCTTCTCATATGACCCAACCATCTCAGGCAGGCTTTCTTGGTAAATCGTCACCAGATCCGGTTCGCCATTAGACGTTTCAGCATCTGGTTCTTCAGTGGACTCCACGCCCCAAGGTCGCAAATGGGGCGAAAGATCCTTTTCTAGACCTCCCTCTCCCAACGACTCGCTTACCCCAGCCAGGGCCATGTCTCGCAGCCTTGTGTTGCTACAAGGTGTACGATTGTTCTGGGCTGGTCAGTTTTGCCCCGAAGCATGTGCTTCCTGCAGCTATCCATGCCTTGATATGCACTGCCACATTGTCTCTTGTTGCGATTGTTCCGAAAGTTGCCTGAGCTGGCGGAGGCTTCTTGACGTTATCATGTAGGGTACCTACATCGTATTTTTTCTAGCTTCTACCAGCTTTCACAAAATACTGAAGCGTGGCTAAGAATGGTCTTGGCAAGTGCGATCGCTCGTGAATCCAGCAGGTTCTCAGCTGGGGTGGACTCGCCTTGAAATAATTTCAGCTTGCTGCTAAGCATGAGAGAGCATCGCTACCTCTGGAGACGAAGCCTGAATAGAACAACTGCTGTCCTTAGACTCTAGGCGTAGGTACCCCATTGCTTGACTAACTCGTCCACCAAAGCATTTCCATACAATACATAACTGTGATGAAGCAGATGCTTCTATTACGCTGATAAGATAGCACTACAAGCATCACTTGCAAGTGTTACGTTGATGATTCGGTTTATCTTTCCAGACACGGCACAATATCTCTGGTCATTATCATGAAACATTATGCAATCCTCGTGAGATTTCATTATGCTGAAGTCAGTTTCTCCGTTTTCTATTCCTTCTCGACGGATGCGGCGGATTCTGCTGCCTCTGCTGCGGCTGCTGCTGCGCCGGGCATGGTTTTTGCTGCTTCACGCAATCAGTCTCTTCAAGGCAGCGCCTCAGTCTTGCGATTTCAGCTTTATCCTCGTGCGATCTGAAAATTCAACGAGAAATTTATTCCGATTCGGGAGTATTTAACAAAAACTCATTTCAAACATGAAATTCGATCGATTCGAAATTGCATAACAACTCACTGGCACATCAGCTGTTGAACTTTGGCGTAAAGTATCTTTTCAGCGTCACTTCCAGTCGCGACTTCTTCTATACCGTCCAGAGTTCCGCAGCTGAAAAGTGCAGATTAACAATTAGTGATATTCGTCCCTATTCTGAAGGTATTTGCACCTTTAAAGGACCTCCTCAGGATAGGGATTGTCTTACGATAAAAGGAAATTCACGATAGGATTTCTTCCCTTCTGTCTTCGGTTGAATTTAACAAACTTCCGGATAGAACAGGGAATTTCGTTCACGGCAAAGTGGAGTTCAACCAACCACATGATAATCAGACAATGCCGAAACGAGTAATCTGATGGTACCGTGGCTTATCAGCATTAGGCAGAACATGCTTCAGGTCAAATTTCTTTCTTAAAAACCCAAGATGTTTTGCTTTGAAGAATTCGTATTCTAGAAAGGAACGCTCAACACTACTTCTAAAGCGTCAGAGAGTTTTTGCAGCCTTTACAATCAAAGTTGATTATTTACATAAAAATAATCGCAAAATTCGAATTCGTTCGATATTGGACGGAAAATCGAGTGTCCTGCTATGTTGAAGGGTCTCAGTCACACAATTCATTGCCAACCAATTCGATATCCCCTCGTCATGCTTTTAAAACAGGTCCCTGAACATTGATCATCATGCAAGCGAAAAATCGTCCACATTGAAGAACGCGAGGGGTGAGCCAGCAAAACCGGAGCTTTACGAGAGGGAAGACAAATAATGCTAACTAGAAATTGTAATTGAAATTCCAAAATATCTTCCCAATGGCCCAAAGTCGTCTACCCAACATTGCTATTTGTTTAAAAAGTGCACGATTCCAAGGAAAACTGTATGGGTATGGGTAAAACATAATTTTTTCCGAATCTCCGATCCGATTTTTAATTTTTGAACATTTTTACAGTAAGTAATTACTTTTAATTAATTCGGCATACCAACTTCCTAATTACTCATATCGACTTCTGTCGAGCTGTTTCGAAACTGTAAATTCATCGTGATTGTTTGATAAAGACCTACTCCCCACCCCCTTCCATCCTTTACAATTCCAACACATTTCACGGAAACGTTTTTGTCCAACTACATTTGAACGGTCGAAACCTGGAACAATCCCGAGCGAAGTACAAAAATATGGGATGGGGGGAGGGGTATCACAAAAATCAATCGCCTCCAAAATTTTATCTATCCGCCTACCTTTCGACGTAGGAAGTAACTTCGGGACGTAAACTTGAGCGCACGAACGTAACCCCAAATGGCTTGCAAAAACTCCCTGATGCAAACAAACAGAATACCCAAAATATTGAAAAAGTCGCCATGCACTACATTTTTCAGTCATTCATTGGTTTGCCACAATTGTTTTGGACGCGAATGGACTTCACAATTGAAGATCCGCTAATGGTTGACAATACAGCTCGTATAATATACGATATGATATTATCATGGTTGAATTTACCTAATTGGCAAACTGGGTGCCACGTGTTATACTATTATGGGCTCGTACTGTAGAACATGCTTACCAAAAAGGATTCGCAGCATCGTGATTCATCTGCTCCATCACAACCTGCTTCAGGGGATCGGGAATTTGCGATCTATGGCTACTTTGCTTCGAATTCGGACTCACAGCCTGAAAATATGAGGGATGAGACAATCTACTGCAGTGAACGAAGACGGACGTACATCAGTGCGAGTTGTCCATGCGGGGTATTAACGGGACACGGGTGCCATAGAACGAGGGGATCCAATTTTGAAAATAACGACACGGACCGATCACGAATATTCATCTTGTAAAGGTTATCAAGCGCGGAGAAAGTGGATTTCACGTTTCGGATGAACCGAAACAACAGATGCGACAATCTGAACAAATTTACGGACAAGATTTTCTCTGGTACACGAACAATAGTTGAACATTAACAGCAGCCAGAGCTACTTAATGCGGATTCACAAGTGCGCGTCTTCGTGCGTTGCAGAAAGGTCCGGGAAACACCATTAACTGCCGGTTTATTGACAAAAATTATCTGGCCAATATCCAAGGAACCTTCAAATAAACTTCACCACGGAGGTATTTTTATCAAATTTCAATTTGAAAATCCCACTGGTAATGTGTATCAAGACCTTCCTTGGATATCGGATGGATAAATTTTGTCAATAAACTGGGCCTAAATGGTGTTCAAATTTTGCCATCAACCATATGCCTTCTCATAGACACATGATGACAAAAATAGTTCAATATCCTCCAATTCTCTAAAGTAGTATACTGATCTCTATGGAAGGAGTAGCATTGTTGCCTAAGCACTTCCGGAATAAGTAATATTGTTACTTTGTGGAACAAACAACTTCGATTCCCTCAATTTGAGTTACTATTCGAATATTTGCAGGCGTTTTCTGTGACTCGCTTTTCTACAAAGCAGACATTCGTTTGTTAGGATTGCAAGTGGTAATTCAGATTACTAGGTAGGCAATATAAAACGCCACATTCGATAGTCAACATCTAATTCAGACCATCTACTGCACACTATTTACATTTTTTACAAATTGAAGATTGCTGACATTGAGGGTCACTTTGGTATAACCTCAAAAAAGTCTATTGATTTGAACTATTTCTCGGAAACGGATGTTGGAAAATTGTTAGCATGAAACCAGGTTCCTAACTGGCCTATCTGCTGCATTTAAAAATTGTTGTTGATCTTATATTGTTTTTTGTTGAATTGGTCGAGAATTTCCACCCCTCTGGGCGATTACTACCATTTCTATGATTTACCAAATTCCATACGTCAAGCAAAAGGAGAATTTTTAGTGGCCCTATCTCACACCAATTCAAGAGCGTAACATTTCCTTCATACCTGTGCAAAAAACAAAAACATTTCGAGACGAATCGGCGTCTCGAGCAAAAGTATATTTGCGACAATGAAAATAATTCTGAGGAACTCGTCCAAAAAAATATCGAACTCAACTACCGAATTTTTTTTTTTGAAAACCCGACGCCTCCCGCATGGACTAGCGATTAATTTCAAAAATTAAGTCACACGTTGAGGTTGTTTAACCTGTGTGAAGTATCGGAAAAGTGATCCTATGACAGACTGTGAGTTTGGTGTTGATACTGTTGATGGCTGGCCGACCTTTCTGATCTCGTCCAATTCCTTCCTCAGCTGTTCGAGTGCCGCCATGTGCCGCTCCTCAACCGCCCGCACTTCCGCTCGTTTTTCCTTCGCCGACGCCTCCCATTGCTCTTCTGCAATGAACAATGAGCATAGCAGTAATTTTCTACAATATTTTTTCTCGTTTCCTGTTGAACTTCTACAAGCTTGAGGGTGGAAAAAATACTGAAAAAATTAAATTTAGAAAATAAAAAATCTAAGTGTTTCAAGTACCTAAAGCCGTTGAAGACGTTGCTGTTCGCCCCATAACCGAAGTGGTCCCGGGCGTGCCATGCTGACGTTATTAACGAAATATCCGTTGTTTAGTATTCGATTTTATTTTAAAAAACCGCGCGTATTCGAAATTTTGGGATTTTTGGCAAATTTTTCTGATACCAAAATCGGATTTTCTTCACTGCGACGATGATACTTTTTCCGTTATTTAACCTTTGCATTTATATTGTTTTTGACGACTTTTTTACACATAGGAACTTTCATTTTTGGTATTTTTCAAAGGGAGGATTTCCAGACAAGGATGGCAGCTGCAGAGCGCACGGACTGAATTTTACGTCCAGAATAACTACCCTACAGTACTGAAAAATAATTTATTTGACCTTCCGATGGTTTCCTCGGTTTCGATTTCGGAAGCTTATTGAGGGAATGATCAGGGTCAGAAAAGGAAAAGTTTCAAAATACTAAGCACCAAGTTCCCAGAAACAGAATCTATAAACGAAAAATGCCATGAGAACTTCTCGTTCGACCTGGAATGCTGGATTAGCGCCACACTTCAGAAATCAGTGCGTGACATGAGATTTTTCGATTACCAATATACCTGGGTAAATAACATATCCCAATTCGCCGACTTACCCAACTGTTGTCTATGCAACGACTTCAATTGTTCGATTCTCGCCTGGTTTTCCTCCATCAATTGCTGCTTCAGCGAATCGATCGACGATCTCAATGTGTCAATTTGCAACTGATAGGACGCTTCGATTTGGGTGATTTTCTCTTCATAATCCGTTTTCACCTTGCCTACGGAATTGTTTAAATTGATTGTATCACTCGATTACTGACATCTACCTGGCTCGGACAACGTTTCATCAAATTTGAGAAATTTATCAGAGTAAAGCGAGACGGGTAATACGGACTTATCAATTCACGTAAAAATGCACAGACACTTGGCAAAAGTGAATAAGTAGAATTTTTGAGAAAACACAAAAACTCAATTTTGAAGGTGATGCCGTCGGTTTAGAATTTTTTGAGTATTTTTCCCGTGTTTCTCGCTTGATTTACCATAGAAAAAGAGATTTTTTACGAAAAACTTTGAAAATTTTGTTTTCAAATCGGTTTGGCTTGAATTTTTTTGATGCGATTTCTCCTTTTTAACGTTTTTGCCAATTTGAGGGAGTCCTACTGAACCGATTTTGAATTTTTTGTGCTTGTTGGATTCCTTGGAAGGTTTCTACACTGTTTTCACTCCCTGTAAGTCAAAATTGGTTGGATTTCAGTGTTTGAAAGCCGGTTTAAGGGCTGATTTTTGACTATACGGCCTCAAACCCTGTCAAAAATTTACGTATCGAAATATGGAAGTATTAAGGGTTATCCGCACACCGCAGATTGAAATTCCGCGTCACAATTTAAAATTAGAAACGATAAAAATTAAATGAATCAACCTCCAGAGCGCCTTTCGGCATTTGCAGGATAGATTCCCCACTTCAAGACACGCAAGTAATGCCGGTCAGATATAATCACTGCGCCGTGTCCCCATATAATTTCTTACGAAAATTGCCATAGCTCCCTCAATTTGCAACCTTTTTTCAAATTTCTTGAACTGGAATGCTTGTCTTGGCAAGACCTAACACCCTGTTAAACCGGAATCCGAATTACTCACAGTACTTCCGAAATATTAGCATTTTTAGTGTTTTTTATTTTATTTTTTCCTGGCCACAAAAATGTACCGATTTGAGCGTTCTTGGTCTCAAAATCTTTGTTTCATCTGGCAAAATATGTGGATATTTTTTATCAGATCAACTTGACGTATTTTGCTTTTAGGCGAGTTTTAAAATTCGCGTATTCAGTGTTTTTGATATTTATGATCTATACGGCCTCAAACCCTGTCAAAAATTTACGTATCGTATCTCGGTCTCTGCCTTCTGAATATTGCAAAAACTGTTCGCATACCCATTTCGGTTTCGTGCGCTTCTTGCATTTTTTCCAGTCTCGTCTGATAGTCCATGTCCAGTTTGTCCATTTTTCGCCTCAGATCCATCGCGTTTCGATCGAAAGACGATTGCGTGTTTTCCAATGATTGCCTGTGCTGCATGTCCTTACTTTCTAATTTTTGGGTGAGTCTTGAAATCTGCGAAAAGTGGACATAACGCCTTTTTAGACGGATCGCAAGATGGTTTAAAACAAGAGATGATGGGTTAAGGTATTTTGGCAAGAAAAAATCCGTTGATTCCAAACCTGTTGCAAAAAGTCGTTTTCCTTTTTCTTCCACGCATCTCTCAAAGCTGCAGTTTCTTGGTCTTTTGTCAAGTTGGCCAAATTGATAGCGACGATTCGTTCCTCCCGATGCGTCTTTTCGAGCTCGACTTTCAATTTGGCCAATTCTCGCCTTATTTTCTCTTCCCACTGCGATAAAAGCAATAAATTTCAATTAACCGAAAAATTCAAAGAAAAAATATTTTTTTGAGCATATTGATGGGGAAAACAATTATGAACCATTCCATTATTGAAGGGTGAGGAAGCAACAAATGAACATTTTATGCTCACCCTTTGACATTTTTGGTAGGTACCTAATTGCAATAAAAATTTAAAAATTTTTTCCATTTTCTGAAATTTCAAGGTAGTTTAAATTTTGATTGTCGAAAAACCGTTGGAATTGAAACCATAGTGGGCCAAAAGGTTTCCCGAATTGGTGTACTTGCTAGTCAAAACTGAGGTGATTCGGTGTACCTGAAGTTTTTCCTTCTCGTGTGCCGCCCTCATTCGATTGACTTCCTCTTGCAGAATTTTCTCGTTAACCTGTAATATCGTAGCAATGATTCTTTCCAATCGAATAAATAAATGATAATACCGAATTAATTCGATTGTCGTGAATATGGACATTTACCTGAAGCTCTTCGTACAGCCGCGTCACCTGCCTCAGGTTGCGCCTTTGCTCCGAACTGGACACCTTCAAATGCTTCAATTCAATTTCGCACAGTTTGAGCTCTCCTATCTGTAAAATGAATAGGTTAATTTCCACAATTTATTGTAATCGCCCTCGCGAACAATTTTTTTTTCCTTTCAGATATAAAATTGAGCATACCCGTTCAAGATCGCTCTCAGCTCGGGCCAGTCGCATTTCCATGTTTTGTATCCGTTTCGTCGCTTCAGCTTCAGCCAGTTCGATTTTCTTCCTCGCGTTCCTCTCAGTCTCGCGCAGTTTCCATTCGAAATCTTCCAGCATTTGAAGTTCCCGCTGCGAACTCAGAGTCCGTTCAGTTTCGAATTCCTTTTGGTACTTCGCCTCCCTTTCCGCTTGCTCGTTTATAGCGCTTTCCAGCGTCTGCCAGTTGAAAATTTCAATTGAAGGAAATAATCGAGCTATTGGGAAGAATTGGGGCATCTGAACCTATTGGGGGTGAGGGGGTGGGGCGTCAAATTTGGGTATCATTACTTGAGGGCACCTATATAATATATAGGATAGGATATTATCCAAACAGAAGTTCCTATGGAGTGTACCTTCATGCTATTTCTTCCAAAAATACTAAGAGAATACTACGCCAAGCTGGCCTGGTTGGGGTGGGGTTGGCCACGAGGGGAATGGGGAGTTTCAGTTGGCAGCACTGCGCTGAGGAATTTGTGTCCTCACTAAGGCAGGTCTTCAAAAGTGACGAATCTGTGACCGATTCCCCATCTCTATGTACATTTTGAGTCAAATTCAATTTTGGCGCAGCGTTGTTTTGAAATCTAACCATTCTTTCTATCCTATTTAAAGGGATAAGCTAAATAGTAAACTCAGCCCAGGTTTGTCAAACCGGCTGCAAAATGTTGGACATCAACAACATGTTGAGGGTTGAAAAATATGTCGATTTTTATGTTGAACGAGCTCAACCCAGAAGTGCAGGTTTTTGGGATAAATGGTCATTTTGATTTATTACTCATGATAAACCACTCGCTCGGGCGAAGAACAAATGTTGAGAAATTGTTAAAATTTTGAAAAAAATGCGTTTTCCAACATGAAAATTACCTGCTGGACCAAAGTCATTTCCTCGTTCCGCTCCCTTTCGAGCTGGGAAAGTCGCGATTCCAAAAGATTCCTTGCACTTCGACTTGCTGCCAGTTCGGCTTCCAATTCGGCCACACGAGCCTCCAACAGCAGTTTAGCCTCTGGGCTGAAGTTCCTTTGATCTGGAAACATTTCCATCGTCAATATGGTTGATTCCCAAATAACTGTCAATTTCTTGTCCCTGGGATCAAAGTTCTCAGTCAATCCGTCCCATAACAATTCCATTCAGTAATCTTTCAATCCTGATTTATAATTAAGGAGCAAAGTTGAAATGTAACCCTCCATGCTGCAAAACCTGTAACCTCCACATTTTAGTTAATAGAGGGTTACAATTGACCACGGAGGGTTACAGTTGACCATAATCCGACCATGGAACGTTACCAGCTTTCCATAGAGGGTTAAAAAGAGATTAATTTTGAGTAATTTTGATCCCTTTGACCTGAAATTCTGAGGGTAAACTCTTGAAGTTTAGGAGTATTAGGAGTTTAGGAATATTTCTTGGTAGCAATACCAATAGGTAATTCTGTACAATGGTGTAACCCTCCATGGATTCTAAATTTTCAAATTCAATTAAAAACTCGAAGATTGTGATTCCGATCTTTTTCTTGATTTTTTTCAATCTTAGGAAAGTCCTTGGGAGCATGCAGGAATTTTTTCAAGATTTTTCAAAGAGGTGAAATTTTAATTTTTTCCAAATTGAAATTGACAGTTATTTGGGAGTCAACCATACTGAAATTGCCAACATTTTACGTCTGTAATTTTTTGGTTAAGGAGCGTGATACCTGGTTACGTAATACCTAGTTCCGAATCCGTTTTTACTGAAAACAAATAAAATTTGGTTACTCGCATGAAGAATTTTGTCAATCGCTAACTATTTATTTACTCACCAAGCGAAAATTGCAATTGAGCGTTGACATTTTTGAGCTTTGTAATTTCCTCTTGCAATCTCTCAATTTTCTCACTAATTCGACCGGCCTCAAGAACAGCTGAATCCAAAGCGTTCTGAGTCTCTGAAAATCAAAATTTGATATTTAATATCAAAGTTATTCGAACGGCTAGATCGACAGGGTGTCAACAATTTTTTCGGTCAAAATTAGAGGGAAATGTTCTAAAAATCATTTTCAACAAATCTCTCTCCCTGACAATTTTTCGAATCCCGCCACAGAACCCGGTTTCTGGCATCTTTGTAACCCTCCCCCCTGAATCTTTATTCACTAAAATGGCTATATTTCGTCAATTTTTGAAGCTCATCTGGTTGAAGCAAATCTGAAGATACCGTTGGAAAGCTCGTAAATTTTCCTTTAAAAAATGTGCCATATCCGATTTTTTTTACTCCATAGCAGTCCTGAAAAAACGAGGTTCAAGGAAAAACAGAGAAACTACACTTTTTCAGATTTCCGCTACAATTTTTCGTCACGATCAGAACGCACTTATAGGGAAATTCATTCTCAAAGACTCAGTTTTCCAACGGTATAGTCATTTTCCTGATTACTCCAATCCTGAGTTGAAAAAATCGCGTTTAAACGACAAAAAACATCTTTTTTCGCTTTAGAAGAAATTCGATGTAGAAATACATCTAGAGACATTTATCATGCCATTTTGGCACTATAAAGGACGATGAATCAGCTGGGAATGGGATTTCAACCTTTGACTTTCATCTATTATGGGATGGGTTAGTTCTTGACTTTTATCTGTCGGTTCTAATTTAGAGAAAATTTTGAAAGAAACTGACCGCGGCCTCGAATTTGTTTTATTTTGGAGCTATCGTCCGACACTCTGAAGTTCAGAGGTGATATCATTTCAACCTACTTACGTCAGAAACTTGACACAGAAAAGACTATCATAAATAGATTTTTATAGTTGCTTTGCGATCATCAAGGAACAAACTGTTTTACAAACTTGGGTCAAATTTCGACTCTGTCGTGAAGAGTGTGGAAAGTGGACGGCTATAAGAAATTACGATTTGCCACAGGTGGCCTGCCGGCTGCCGTTTAGTGCACCAGAACGATGTGGCGATTGTCTCGGTGTATTTTATCCCTGAGACCCCAATCAATTGATTCAATATATTTTCTCCAAAAAATAGCAAAAACTTGGCCTGAGCTCAAAGCCATCCTCGTCGATTGAACACAAAAAATAAAAATAGATTTAAAAAAAAATCTAAAAAAAATATATAAAAAAATAAATAAATAAAAATAAAAACTAATCTAAATTGTATTCACGTTGTAAACTTGCTGCTTTGTTCAGAAGCTCCTCCTGAAGTCGGGCTACTTCATCGGCTAAATTATCAGTGGAAATTGGTCGATCAGTCTCATCGTTCTCTTTTTCCTCCTCATCCTCGTCGACGTCTTCGTCATCCTCGTCATCGACGATATTATCCTCCGCCTCATCAGTCTGTTTGGAAGTTTCGTCCTTTTCGTCCGCTTCGCTGCAATCAGAACAAAATTTGTATCTATTAGATAATTTAATTTTATCAATTTAACAGACACTTCCCGCTGGGCAATTGCCAAGAGAAATAATTTCTTCCAACCGCTAAATCACCTGGGAGGAAGCGGCTCGATTAAAGAGAAACCCGAAAATAGAAATAATATTGCACCTATATCACCTGCGGGTGGCAGTTACTTAGAAAAGCGAACAAAATAAGATCCCACGAGATGCCAAACATTTTTACGATTTTGCAGAGCAGCGCGATATTTTTGCACTATAGCATAATATGCTATCAACCATATTATGGTTGATTCCCAAATACCTGTCAATTTCTTGTCCCTGAGCAGTAACACCCTACTCAGACATGGTTAAATTTTTTCTATTTTTTTCCAGTGAATAATAGGTGTGTTCTGTTAGGTAATATCAAAGTTCTCTGTCAACCCAACGTCATATAACAATTTTATTCAGTAGTCTTCCAATCCTGATTTATAATTAAGGAGCAAAGTTGAAATGTAACCCTCCATGCTGCAAAACCTGTAACCTCCGCATTTTAGTTTACACCCATGGAGGGTTACAATTGACCATGGAGGGTTACAGTTGACCATAAACCGACCATGGAACGTTACCAGCCTTCCATGGAGGGTTACAAAGAGATTCATTTTGAGTAGTTTTCATCCCCTTGACCTGAAATTTTGAGGGTAGAAGTTTAGGATTATTACTTTTACTGTTTATTTCGTGGTAGCAATGCCAATAATTCTGTACACGCCAATGGATCTGTCCATGGATTCTAAATTTTCAAATTCAATTAAAAACTCGAAGATTGTGATTCCGATCTTTTTCTTGATTTTTTTCAATCTTAGGAAGGTTCTGGGAGCATGCAGGAATTTTTTCAAGATTTTCAAAGAGGTGAAAATTGACAGTTATTTGGGAATCAACCATATGGATTTCGAAATATTGCTGCGCCAAATTTCGTATGAGATACCAGCGCTAAATAAATGTTTCTGACTAAAGAGAAAGAAAAAACATTGAAACAGATTAGTGGCAAGTCAAATAGATCAGTAGTATTCGTCAAATCGAACTGCGCGGCTCCCAAGAAAGGGCCCTGAGCTAGTTGAGACTTGAGACGCACTGTCTCGACCGCAGTCCCGTTTTACACGAACGAATTTCAGAATAGTCCGCTACGAACAACAGCCAACAATAATATATAAAAAAGTGTTATTAATAATCCCAATCACTTTAATCTATCCACGTTCTCTATTATTTAAGGTTAGGGTTTCATACTGATTGCCCACGGACCCAAAAACGTCAGCAGTGTGTCTGCATTTTTATGGTCAAAAATGAAGAAACATGTTCTACAAGTCATTTACAACGAATTTCTCTAAGACATTTTTCGTAGCCCGCCAGGAAAATCCTGTTTTTGGGATTTTTGTGTTTTCGACCTTTATCCACTAAAATGGCTGTAGTTCCTCCAATTTTTGAGCTTAAACAAATCTGAGGGGGTTTCCAAAAAGAAAAGTGCCATTTCCGATTTTTTCTCAGTTGAACAACACTCGAGAAATGATGTTGATGGAAATCGTTTACCACTGTTTACCGAGTACCTAGTAAGTTCCTTAATTCTTCGCAATTTTTTCAGCTGAATTTCAATCAAGGACCTTTTTACTTCCATGATTGCAGAGTAAATGGAAGTATTGTAATTGTCCTAAAATCGAGAATCGGAACGGAGATTCAGAAAAAACTTCTACTTATACACATTTTACTCAGAATCACCTCCCGAACAAGTGTCTGTGTGTTCGTCAGTGGTCATTTACAAAAATGACCATAGCTCCCTCAATTCTCAACGTTTTTTCAAATTTCTTGAACTGAAATGTTTGTCTTGGCAAGACCTAACACCCTGTTTAATCGGAATTTGAATTACTCACAGTACTTCCGATATATTTGCATTTTGAGTGTTTTCGATTTTATTTTTTTCCGGCCACAAAAATGAACCGATTTGAGCGTTCTTGGTCTTAAAATCTTTGTTTTACCTTGCAGAATACGTGGATATTTTTTATATTCCGATAATATAGCGTATTTTTATTTTGGGTAAATTTTAAAATTTGAATAGTGAATTTTTTGATATTTTCGACCTAAACCACCTTAAATCAGTCAAAATATGATTAAATTGTGTCACAATTTTTTTGTTTCAAAATATGGAGGTATTGTGTGTTATCTCTGCACAACAGGTTCTTACGTCGTCCAAGACAGACGACTTCACTTTCTCAAGTCGGATACGGTTTGAGGCCTCGGAGAAGGGCTCGAAAATCTCGAAGTACCCTCGATGGCTGGACGCCAAACCTCTCGATCGTGAAGGTCATTCTCGACTAAATTTAAACATCTCCATCCTCTCTTTCACACAGGTCGTCCACTTCAACGGTCAAATTTACGTGTTTATACTCGGAAGTGTAAGGGCGGGGGATATCGAATGGCGTCACTGCACAATCGAAGATCTTTGTTCCTATTTTTCGACTTCCTCCAACAATGTCAAGTGGATATGAAGTCGGTTTCGCCGACGGAAAATTCGTGGAAAAAAATCTCAAGCCAAACCGATGAAAAAACAAAATTTTCGAAATTTCTCGAAAAAAAACCCCTATTTTATAGTAAATCAAGCGGGAAAGCCGGAAAAATACTCGAAAAATTCTAAACTAACGGAATCACCTTCAAAATTGAGTTTTTGCGTTTTTTCAAAAATATACCCTAATTATGCCAAATTGGACCCCTTAACCTTTTCCGATCGGATTGCCCGGACAATGATGCTGATCCGATTTTGGCGCGGTTGGTCCAAAAAGCTGTGGTTTGCTCTAACTTGGTGCAAATGTTAAGGGGTCCAAAACCCAAAAAAACTGTTTTTGAAATTATGACTTTGTGACATTCGAGCGTTTTTTTAGTATTTTAGAGTGAATTGAGCGAAATCTCTTACCCTAGGTGCCATCAAGGATAAATTTGCAACACGCCCGTTTTTTTTTTTTTTTTTTTTTTATGGTAGTTTGACTCAAATTTTCTTAACACCAAGTCCGGGACACCCTGGATTGGCTGGAGTTCACGACCAAGGATCTTAACCACCGAAAATTACCAATTCGTTACTTCATAACATATTCGTTACGATCATAATATGAAGGATTAAATCACGTTTTAAATTATCTAAAACGTGATTTAATAAACAGCAAGTCGGTAACACACGAACCGGAATTTGGTACATTATTTCCAAACATAATGTACCTATGTATTTTGTGTGAATTTTCAATTTCTCTCTTTAAGGTACATAATTATTGTTCCTATTATGATTTAATATGTATTTATCGTTATATTATTTGAACAACGTATTATTACGATTTTATGAGAATTATTCTTTCTTACTGCTCTTTTTCTTCGCAATTATTCTATTTTTCGATTATTCTTTCCGTCTTCAAGGTCTTACAGTTGTAGCCCGCCCTAGGCCCAGGGGCTCAAGCTAATTACAAACCCCCTCCGTGATCTGGAATTTCGATCTGTCCGCAGGAAAATAAATTTTTACTCGATTGATCCCACAAAAGTGAGGATTTGCATTAATGTCAAGGATCGGCCAATAATTTGATCCTCGGTCGGTGATATCGGCCGAAGTTACAAAAATCAATTCCAGTCCGAGGTTGGTGAATTTCAAAATTTCATATTATTCAAGAAAATAGGACTCACTCATCAGGATCGGACTGAGACGCCTCGTCCTCGTCGGAATCTGAGGAGCTCGAGCTATCGTCAGGTTCGCCCCTGTCGTCGACCGTCGGCGGACAATTTTCGGCCGTGTTCTCCTCGTCGTCGTCGTCGTCGCCCTCGTCCTCATCTTCCTCGTCGTCGAGATCGGTCGTCATCACTGGCACGGCATCACTTCCCTTACCCTCGACGTCACCGATTCCCTCGTCGTCACTGGACGGATCGTCCGAATCACTGCAGCTATCGTAGCTCGCTAAATCTCGTCCGTCGTCAGTGTCGGCCCAGCGCACGTGTTTCTTGATTTTCGCCGACGACACGGACTCGTCGCTGCTCGAATTGACGGCGGACGGACGTCCCTGGTCCGGTCGTGCGAACGATTCGTAAGTCTCCCCGTCCCTCACGGTCAACATGGTCAATGGTTAACTGATATTGACAAAATAACAAACCATCTCGATCTTCGTCACTGGATGTCTCGCTCTACACTGGCCTGGCTCGTGTCTCATCTTAGCTCAGCCTCTGCCCCTCGCCGAGTGCTTTCAACTCGGCCTCCTAATCCAACCTTTCCTCCTTCTCTTTTAACTCCGTCTTCTCATTCTTGGCCCCGGCCGTTGCCAGCCGTCCGATCATCTGACGCATTTGACGTCAGCGCCCGAAGAAAGTGATATTCGTGGAATCGTGTTTTCCTCGCATTTTCCGACAGGAAGCCGAGTCAAATAAATTATTATATATTCGCATGATATAATTATTCTGCTCACCGGAGTGCGAACGTTGCTGTGTGACGTTGGAGTGATTTTTCCCCTCGTTCCAACAGCACACACTGCCATGGCATAACACAAAATATTATTTTTTGGTACATTATTTCCAACAAAAAAATGTACTTATGTAATCGGTCGAGCAAAATTTTCTAACAACGACCCCTGAAAATTTTGTTTTTCATCGGTTTTGCTCGAGATTTCCTGACGCTATTTCCCCTTTTTAGCGTTTTTGCCGATTTGAGAGAGTTCTGCTGGACCGATTTTGAATTTTTTGAGCTTGTTGGATTTCTTGAGGGTTTTCACTTCCTATAAGTCGAAATTAGTTGGGTGTTAGTGATCAAAAACTGGCTTACAGACTAATTTTTGACATTAAAAAAAAATATTTTTTTGCCCCTTTAAAAAAAATTTTAAAATTTAAAAAAAAATTTTGAATAGGTTTCAGGTAGGTAACGACGATTGACGAATGACGTAATTGACAATTTTCTCCGACTCTCCCGGGCTGAGAAAAATGCAAAAACCGATTTCACATAAAAATCCTAGGAAAAATTTCAAAAAAAAATGATGGATTTGATTTGACTTCAGGGTTTTTTGGCGGGAATCTTTAGGTATTGGCTGAACAACATGAAATTTGGAGTTTTTTCAAAATTTTGGTCAGCGTGGTCAATTTCGAGGGAGTGATAAGGCCAAAATCGCGTTTTTCTCGCAGTTCTCTAGGTTTTACCCCGTAGTACTTATGGGTTCAAGGCAAAAACGTGATGGAAAACAAAATGTCGGGTGTTACATTCCCACCCTTACCCTTGGTAAACGCAAAATTGTACGGTCTAAAAATTACACTCTGAGATTTGTCAATTAAAATGCCCGTTTTTACGTCAGAGTCAATTTTTCGGAAATCCGTTTCAATAAAGAATCATTAAACAATGCACAAATTTTCAAAAAAAAAAAAAATGGTTTCTGACTAAAAAATGAACATAATAATTGACAAAGATCGAAGAATAATTGGTAGAGCGTAAATTCAAGCTCATTAGCTACAGCAGAACTCACATTCCTTCCACTCGTAGACCTCGGAGACTAAGCCGGTTCCACTTTTACCACGAATAGTCACTGACTAACCGAATCCAAGAACTCGACATATCAAGTGCAAATGAATGAGTGGGCGTTGACAACTAGAACAAACTGTTGCCACCGTCCGTCCGCGTTGGACAGGCGAATCGAAGAATATAATTGAACGCAGATGGATATAAATTTTCGAAAAAGTTGATCTACAAACGCTAACTATTATCACAATATGCCTCTATAGTGAATTATTCTTTATGTTGTGAAGTACAGTCAAGCGAAATGATTCAAAGACGAGGAAGTAAAAAAGAAACTAATACCGATGACTTTGAAAATACAAAAGTCGCATGCATAATAAATCATCTCAGATACCTAAACGGATCCATTAAGCTGATAAAAATATAAATTAACGATTCAGCCTGAATTTCCGGATGAGAAACAAAATTACTGGGTTGATACAAATTCTGTAAATAGTCTTATTTTCCCACGAAAAAAATTAAAATATAAATTTCTAAAATTTCAAGTCAACCATAAAAAATTATGAATAATCTCATAGGTAGGAGTGTAAAGATAGTTTTAAAAATAATCTCATATTATTGGACTCGTGCTTAAAAAATAAAAATAACCTCGCATAAAGAGAACCTCTATGTTTATAAAAATAACGGTGTAACCCGAATCATTCTTGAATGCGGCAATATAAATATTCTAATAACAATAATAACTCTAACTAGCAGAATTATGATGGTTAAAAAAATAGCTATCTGGAATCCCATAAAAATATACGAGATCTTGGACCCATGCTAAAAAACGATAAATAATCCCCCATGAAAAATTCAGGTAATAAATAAAATAATGTTACCCCCCGGATTTTTGGATGCGACAAAAGCGAATCACAACAATTTTCAATGTTTCCATTGATGAAAGTTGATTAATCTATGGCTCTATGGTCATACGATTTTCCTCTGAGGCTGTTGCCCAATAGACCAATTCAAACCAATAACAAAGTACCAAAAATTGATTGCAAAACGAAATAAATTATCAAGCCTCCGCCAAAAATATTGACCTTGCAATCAGCCAACGGAAATCATCCGGTCTACTCGGTCGCTTTCGCCTGTTCGGGCCTCTGCACTCTCACTTTTAAAAGCCATCGTAGGTGGGAAATGTTGGGCCGTATGCTCCTTCATTAAAGACCGGCAGAACGTATGGAAAGTGCAATCAGCGCAGTTGAAAAGTGGCGCGCTCACGTTAACTCTATGGTAGTGTTTCATGTGTAGCTTCAACTGGGAATCGAGTTTCCCCCGATAAAAGCACAGGTGACATTTGTAGGGTTTATCGGGCGAGTGGACGATCGCGTGACTCCTCAGGTTCGCAGCAGTGGCAGCCCTAAACAAATAAGTTGTTTCCAATCAACGGAGAGCTTTCGCTTGCAAAGTGTTCTCTTCAAGGTGTAAGCGTCGTGGAGTGTTTTCACGCGTTAAATACAAATTCAAATAAAATGAAGCACATAGAGTGAGCATAACTCTCCAACTGAAGAAATGAAAGCAAAAGCTACAAAATGGGCTTCGAATCCCAACCAGAAACAGTTCGCAAAGAACCTGGTAAAACCATTTAATATTGGCAAATTTTTAGGTTATTCACATGAGTGGAATGGTAAGAGCAAGCCTTGAAAGATCAGCATCAGTTTGGTAGTTTAATTGAGATTTGAGAGGGACCCCCAGATTTTTGCCTCTCTCAAATTTACATCTGAATTAATAAACCTCATTTGATTGTTCCAGGGCGTTTGGAAGAAGTATCGAGACAAAACCCTCCAGAAAATCAGTTTTTTTGAAATGATGAACCGATTTTGATCATTCAAGGCTTGTTCTCTTTTAATCGACCACCAGATGAGCTTATACCAGCAAAACATTTGACATGCTGTTGACCTTTTATGGGTAATGACCCAATGTATTCTACTTGAAAAAAATCTTTTCAAGTTGTTCAACACAGCTGACAACTTGAGGAGTTGAGATAATTCACGTACCTGTAATCACAGCCAGTGAAGAGACACACGAACCTGAAAAGATAATTGAACAATTGATAATGGGTAGTACTAAGCCATACAGCTCAGGGACTCAGGGATGTCAGCAGTGTAAAGTTGTATCAATAACCTAAGAAGATTTGAAGATGATTCTTCAAAGTGATTTCAGTATACCACTTTTGGTACATTTTTCCAGAATGTCTAACTTGGGTAACTAATGTCCACGAGCAAACTTACTTTCCATTGTTAGTATGAGTGGCGACGTGCGCTTTCATAGCGCAAGACTTGCGCGCTCGGTGCGGACAGTACGGACACACGAACGGCTTGAGGCCCGAGTGGCGCATCTCGTGATTCTTCAACGTCATTGGCCGAGACGTCCGAAAGTCGCATACCTTGCAGGCGTAGGGACGTTCTCCCGTGTGAACCCGCATATGCGACTTGAGGCCGTTGGGGTCAGCAGTGCACAAACCGCATACGGGACACTCGAAAGGTTTTTCACCAGAATGGACTCGCATGTGCGACTTGATACGCGCCTTTTCGGTGCATCTGTAGTTGCAGACGTTACAACCGTACGGCTTTTCTCCGGTGTGCGTCATGATGTGGATTCTCAGGTTGTCAGCTCGAGCTGTTTTGTGATCGCAATAGGGGCACGCGTGCGACTTTTCACCAGTGTGTGTCCGCATGTGCGACGTATGGCGACCGTGCGACGCGCTCTTCTGGCCGCACACGCTGCACACGAAAGGGCGTTCTCCCGTGTGTCTCCTCATGTGCACTTTCATGGAGGAAGCCGAAGCCGATTGGTGATCGCAGTACTCGCACTTGTACGGCTTTTCACCTGCGAAAACGGGAAACTTCCCATTTCAGAATAGATCAGCTGAGGATCATCACCTTTCTACCTAAATACTGAAAACGTTCCCACCTGTGTGCGTCCGGGTGTGCAGTTTGAGCGACGAGGCGTTGGAACAGACAAAGGGGCAGAACGAACACTGGTAGGGCTTGTCACCAGTGTGAACGCGCATATGAGACTTGAGACTGCTCCCTTTAATGCCACGATAGTCGCAGAGATTGCAGGCGAACGGCTTTTCACCAGTGTGTGTCATCATGTGCGTCTTCATACCGCCCGGTTCTATGCATCTGACAAAGTCTATCGTTGAAATTCAAAAAAGCCGTCTTCATCTGTCACCAGTTTAAGTATCTCCGGTGAAAAATTCCATCAAACAAACGACTACAACATGAAATTGAGCAGAGAGAGGTACCTGTAACCACATTCGCTACATTTGAGAGGTTTCTCCCCCTGATGAGCCATCATATGGAATTTTATTTGGCTGGAAGAGCGGGAGCGAAAATCGCACCTGGTGCAAAAGTAAGGCTTCTCTCCTGTGTGAGTCCTCATGTGGGAAGCTAATGAACTGCCTTCGACACACCTTAAACAACCAAGAAAAAAGTTTTTGGCCATCTCTATAGAAATTTTGGAATAAAAAGGTACAAGCCAAATGACCCCAAGCCCAAGATAACCGAAGTTGTCCGAGGCGTGCCGGAGCACAGGAATATGAGAAAATAAAAAGAGAAATGAGAAATAAAAGAAACAGCGGCCTATTTTAATAACTTTATTACTGTCACACTACTCTCAAATCTAAACCATGAATCCTCTCTGAAAAACAACAACAAAATCGTCATTGGCAAAGCCTCAGGATTACTAACTGAAAGGGGGAGGTTCAAGAAAGAGAGAGAGTGAGAGTGTTGTGGGTGAAGAGGGAGGATGTACGGCTCGCCGCAGTTAACAGTATAGGCCCTCGTGCAAGAACCCCGAATGCACAAGAATGGTTGGCGCTTACGGTAGACTTCGGTGTTAGTGGTAGTGTTTTTTAGTGTTAGTGAGCCAGTCAATGTCTGACCTAGGTGTCCAGGAGCACAGAACCTGTTGTGCACGCCGGTAGATGCAATCCACTTTGAGGTAATCTTATCTTATCAGTTCAAAAACTGATATTTTTTGGATTAGGAGGAGGAAAAATCACGGTAGGTTTTACAATACTAACAATTTCTGCATCTTTCAATTTAATCGCCAAATATATGAATACCCATCATGCAGAACATCGGAAATACTTTATTGAAACACTAAATCTAATGCTGAAACTAATATATTATGCTCACCTATAGTCACACACGGTGCAAACGTACGGCTTTTCTCCAGTGTGCACCCTTATGTGCTTGACGATGGCGGACGACAGGTGAGTTTTATATTTGCAGACCAGGCAGAGGAACCATCGGCCGTCTGTGACACTCAAAGTGCTCGGATCTGCCAGATTCACCAGACTACTCAACTCTGCCAGTTTACCCGTCCACTCCCCGTCCGAAGTTAGGCCCTCGATCAGATCTTCGGGATCAACTTTGATTCTACCGTACCGCGGAGGGAAGCATGGGGTAAATTTCTGTTCTGGAAGACAATTTGGCGCAAAAACACTTCATATTGAAAGGTTTTTGGAGCAATTGAAATATTTATTCGTCAGTAGTAGGACACGTCTAAAAGTACGAAAAGAATCTCTAAGTAAATTACCAATGACTAAGTAAGTTGTTTCGCTACAGATAGGTAAACCTAGCCAAAACCTGCACTCCCTACATACTCTGCATGGGATGCAACGATATACAACCGTGGCCATAAAACGGTATAAAATAAATGTACGGCTCAATCACCTTGTAGTTCACATTCAGGGTTCCCCTCAACTTGGACATCTTCCATCCGCAGCTCACGATCAACGCCGATTGTCAAACTGCCGTCAGGCGGCAGATCCTGACCTCCACCCGTGGTTGCCCAACCAGAATCGACGGCGATGCCACCCTCGATTTTGATTTTGGGGCCGTTGCCTAAAATGTCTATCGACTCCACTGGCTCGTCCGCGCAATCCGTTTTCTCCAGTTTGATTCCCTCGTCCGCACACCCTGATTCAGCGATTTCAGGGTTCTCCACTTTGACACTCAACCTACGCTCTCCCATTTCAAGCCGCTCCTTTTCCAACATCCATTTGGGATTTATTATCATAGAATTTCCTAAAAATGAGAATGAGTTGCCCCAATATTAGAACCATTGAAGATGTGCATACTCGTAAAACATTCATTAAAAGGTCATTAAAAAGACTTTGCCAAAATAATTTTCCTTTCAAAAAGTTAAGTTAAATACTCGATAAATACTTCGAAAAATCAAACATCTCATTTTGGCGTAAGGCCCGATAAAATCAGTACCTAGTGGTCACCTTTTTTTGAAGACATCCTCGAATTCCGAGTACTTCCTGAGTCGTCGCCAAATAAAGAATAATCAACATTTTGCTTGGCTCTCGTTGATTTCCGCAAACCTGAAGCTGAAGGAATTGGACTTCCTATGATCCCATCGTCTTCAGACAATTCTACCTTGACAGGACCTTCTTTTTCAATTTTCACATTTGCTGTAATCTCTTCATCTTTTGGTTTCAGTTCGCCAGCGTTAGCAATTTTCAGCTCTTTATCATAACAGTGAGACTGCGAGGCAGTGAATTCCACATTTTTCACCTATAGAATTTTAAAAAATCTGTTACGTAAAACCTTCAGCATTAATAATATTCTGTCTGAGTTGAGGGCAAGACAATGGTGACCACTTTCTCTTAACATAATTTATTGGTCCTCGAGCGCTTTCGGCTGTAAGTATGGCTTTTCAAACATACTTCAGGCACTCTACTTTTTGACAATTTAGAGTGCCGCAGGTGGCCTGCTGTCGTCGCTCGCCTGTAGCCTGCTCACTTTTATGTTCAACTCAAACAAAATGAAAGTGAAACAACGAGCACGACAAATCAACATTATTTTGAAATGAGCGGGCACTTAATTTAGATTGCGTACTTGCAGTGCCGGTTTCTCGATCTCTTCATGCTCCTCCTTCTCCTGTTTAACTTTTGCTTGCTCATCATACATTATAAAGAATAAGAACGCCAGTAATATTATAAATTAATCAGTAAAGTAAATCCATTCAATTGATAATAACAAATAAATAAGTAAGAATGAGAAGTTGAGAAGGGAAACACAAGTGACAAGCTGCGAATGAAAATCAATCCCAGGCTGATAATAGTTGATAGTAGACCATGGACAATGGCACTTTTCGTCCCAAGAAGGTGTTTGACGGCCATACGAAGCGTTTCCAACTGTGTAGTTCTTACACAGCTGTAACTAAAGAATTGGAGGAAAAGCTGAATTTCCTTCCCACCGAAACTTTGAAGCCGAGTCGGCCATGTTCTGTGGTGTTGCCGAGCAGGTACATGATCGTGTTCTAGCATGAAGGAAGAAGGAAACTCATTGGACGATCCCTACGATCGAGGTTACTATGATAGTTCTAACCTCCTTGGCTGTGCCCGGAAGGGAAGGGCAACGGGAGGCAGCTGAAGTGAAGAGTAGCAATTCGCTTCAGTCTTCTTCATCTTGAGTTGTGATCCCCTTCCCTGAGTTGGGAAAAGGTTTAATTTTTGTTGGTTTTTCGCGAATTAATTTCTGGAAAATTAGGTACATACCATCCGCGTTGTTTATGTGTATCAATTTGGTTTGTGAACGGTCTTGAAGAATGAAATTCTTTGTTATGACGTCCCGCTTCGTTCTGAAAGAATTGGCCGCTGAGGAAGATATGGGTAAGCACGTAACTGTGTGTGTGAACTTTTCATCTGCCGTTGGTTCGCTTTACACACCTATCTGACAATCTGCCGTCAATTTCTGGTTGTGTGTGACATTCCTGGGCCGAATCGACTTTTCCCATTTGTATTACGATGTGTTAAACGTGAAATTGACATAAGTAACTCAGTCAGTTCAGATGGAGATTGAATTATCGCAATGTACAGCTGGATAACAAACAGAACTTTCGGTGAGGCTCCAGTTCATTTAGCAATGGATGGACTTAAGTAGAATTCTCATCTGCGAATAGCTTACATAAGCTCGATTCTCTGGTTTTCTTTTTAGTGAATCCCCTTGATTTAACACCTTTTTAGATTTCATTCTCTCTTACAATGGACTATTAATTTATTTATTAGTTCGTAGATATTCAATACGTCAAGCGCTGCTTCACTGGCGCTGGACTTTTACTTTCGACAATCCTGAAGGTTACGGAAGGCCACATGAATAAAACATTATTGTTTACAACTTACACCAACTGCGTCGTCTTACTAAATTTCTTCACATGAAATAGCCTCATTCAAATTTTCCCTGTTATCGATCTACGGGGACTTTTAATGTTATGCGAACGAAAACTTTCTATAATTCGTTGCCTCGCAGAATGAGGTGGTGTAACTTTATACGGTTTCTTCCGTTGGAAATTTGATTCCACATCGCTTGAATTCTCAACAGCCCATCCTTGGTAGAAATATCAAGAGAATCCTAGTTAGGTTTTTGTTGTGAGCTGAATAGTAGGCTTGGCATCGAAATGTAATCCGCCAATTGCAAAGAAACTGCTGTAACTTTTTAGGCGTTTTATACTTGTAAAATGGCCAAAAATGAAGTAAAATATTCTATTTAATAGCTCTTTTTATGCTGAATCGAATGAAACATTGCCAAATCGGTAGCTTTTTTCGTTCAAAAGATACTTATAGCTTATTTGGTCAGCGCGCAATCTACCCTGCGCGCTGATTGGGCTGTAGGGTAGATTGCGATGCCTCCTCGATTTCATCATATTCAATGAATAATGTTGCTCCAGCAAAATTTGCTGGAGCAAAACATTTAATGTTTTTGAACCATTGACCTTTTAATCGATTAGTCTACATTTCGAAGCGCGACTGTTATCCATTTATCTAGGGATTTCACGATCATGTTGCGGTCATTTTCGCAAATCTTTAAGAGCAACACTATTCATCAATCATTCGTGGAAGTGTTTTTTAAATTATTTTAGGTTGCTACTTGAGAGTCGTTGAGTCACGATTTTATTGAATCGAATAACAATAAGATACGAATTCTTTAACGTCCATTCACGAAGCCAACGAAAATCTCGCAATTTAAGATCGAGGGATCGAAAATATGTTCAACTATGGTGCCTACCTGCTCTCCTGAGGAGGGCCCAACAATCCCTTGAGTAATACATGGGAGGGGAGACTTTTGAACTTAAAAACATCATGTTTTTCTGAAAAATTTTCCGAAAAACGTTGAATCCTGCGTCGACTTTCCGCTCTTCCATGCTCTGAATAGTGTTTATTTCAACAGAACAAGCCTAGAATGGTCAAAATCGGTTCAGTATTCTGGACGTGGTTTGAGAAGACGCTCGATTTTCGGCTTTAAGCTGTCTGGAATGAAACAAACTAACACCTACGCTGGTCATGAATTGGAACGTTGGAGCCGTGCCTGCCCAATCTCTTTGGCCTCAGATATTCCGTGTCCAATGTGAGAAGCTGTCTAATCAAGAGTCCGCCCTCTTTTATCTTTCATATTCAATTGTCACAGAATGGTATTGTTGGAACCTCGCCTGATGTTAGACGGCATCAGGATTGAAAAATCCCGCACATTTCTTAAGCTCAGTGCGTACCACCCCTGTCTAAAAACCAGTGGTCGTAGGTAACAGGCGTTATCTCCAATTTTGATGGATAAATGGCTCATCTCTCCGTTTGCGCAGTAGAGAAAAAAATTGAACAAATGTTCAAAACTGGGGAAGTTATGGCGGATGATAGTCGCCAAACGCGCGTGGACAGCTCTCAAATGAGCCGAGCGCTAATTGGTTGAGAGAGTAAATCTGATTAACAGCTGGAAACAGCCCTCCTGACCAACGTTATCAATTCCTCCAATTGTTCAACTTTTCTCACGTATCTTGGTATTTCTATTTACACCGTAAAATGAAAATAAATTACCTAGGCTTGTAAAAATTTTGATGTTCTCAAAAACCAAGGCTTGTCATGAGTTTCAACCTGCTCCAAGCCCAGGTTGATATAGAAAGTATTTTCAAACCATACCATGTGACTACAACTATGTTTGAATTTCACGAAAATCTTTTTGCAGGAACAGAACAGGAGACAACTGTAAATCTCGGCCCGCCGTCTGGACCGTTTAGTTGGTGAATGCGATCTTTCCGCCAGAGTTCCTATTACAATGCATCATATTCGCAGTTTTAGTTAACGGTGTGATAGTGGTTTTTTGTGATACTAAAAAGACGAATTGTTTCTCATCAAAATGGACTCGTCTGCAAATACGCTTGCGAGAAAAGTGATCACAGCTCCGTCCCTGAAGCGTGGCAAAGATGAAACCACCCCTGTGAACGAGAGAGTGAGTGTATTTTTTACCTACAAGTTGCTGATACGATTGTGTTCGTCTTGCCTGCCGTTTGGTGTGCTAAACTTTACTAACCCTGCGGAAACCCTCTGCCGTAAAATCAGAATTCTCGCTTGCTCCCGCGGAAAACAAGCGAGAGATGCCACTTAGTGACTCCTGAGAACGCCACTTATTAAAAAGTGAAGTTCTGAAATTAAAAAACAATTTCTAACGTCAAGCCTCTTCTCCATTCTACCGTTTCCTCATTTAACAGGTCAAACTCGAAAAAGTGCTGGGCCTGACAGTTACAAACAATGCTGGCCTGGATTCGGACTCGAACAACGAAAGAGTCGCCTATCCAGCAGGGTAAGTTATCCACTACCCACCTCATTGTCCAAATTGCTCAAAGGATCGTCCCATCACTTATTCGCTCCTTTCTCGAGGGTTTTAAACAGTTCGGAACTCTGTTGCTAACAGATGTACGGTCGTCCTGTTGGACACCATCAAGGGGAAGCAGTCGCATATTCAAAATTCGTCAAAAAAGACAATCACGTGCGTTGGTTTTTCGTCGGACGGCCGATACCTTGCGACTGGGGAGTGCGGCCATTCACCTTCCGTTCGCCTTTGGGATTTACACGAACTCACCATGGTCGCAGAACTCACTGGACACAAATACTCCGTCAATTGCCTGGTAATGAGCTGGCTTAAATACTTGAAGTTAGATGGCTCGATTCAATCAATTCAGCCGGCATGAAACAGAATTTACAAATCTTTTATCGCCTTTCTCGGTTTCAGGCGTTCTCTCCAACTCAGAAATACGTCGTATCCGTCGGCTCGCAGCACGACATGATCGTGAACGTTTGGGACTGGCGATCGGGCATCAAAGTCGCGTCGAACAAAGTTTCAACCAAAGTCAAGGCAATCTCTTTTGCAGAGAATGGCACGTATTTTGTCACCGCAGGCAATCGGCACGTCAAGTTTTGGTATCTTGAATATCATCGAGGATCAAAGGTACCCATATTCTTTCTCATTTCCTTCCTCCCAGAGTGAGCACTTGGAAGTAGCTCCATGGCGTTGCAAGCCCCTTAACTGCCTCATTGAACGAACTATTTGTCAGAGTGCTTTTTTGACTTTGGAACATTCTGTTATTTATACAGTATAAGGAGCCAGTGCCATTGATGGGGAGATCTGCCATACTCGGGGAGCAGAGAAATAACGATTTTGTGGACGTAGCGTGCGGGCGAGGTGATACAGCCGATTCCACGTACACGATCACACGATCGGGTCTTCTCTGCGAATTCAACAACCGCCGTCTCCTTGACAAATGGGTCGAGCTTCGGGTAAGCTGATCCTCGATCAACATTGTCAATAATTCTCTAAATTTACGCTGTTTCTCTTTATTCGAGGCTTATTTTCCTATCTTAATACCGATTGGCCTTATTTTCAGACAACCAGTGCCAACTGTATGACTCTTGGCGAACAGAGGATTTTTATCGGCTGTGCCGATGGCATCGTTCGATGTTTTGACCCTCGAACCCTCCAGTTTATCACTACTCTCCCTCGAACGCATTATCTTGGAGTTGATGTATCTCAAGGGTTGGACATCAGGTAAATTTGCCGCACTCTTATCAGCCCATATCACTTCCTACTTCATGCCATCGAGCCGAGGAATAGCGCCAGTTATTTATCTTGTTCCAGTCACATGGCCACGCATCCTAACCAAGCCAAGTACCCGGACGCCATCGCTGTCACATACGATGAAAGGAACGCGAAACTCACATGCGTTTACAACGATCACAGCCTCTACGTTTGGGACGTTCGGGACATCAAAAGGGTCAGTTGCCAAGGGATTAACATGGAGTTAAACAGTTAGATTGTCAGAAACTCTTCCCAGTGCCAACAAGTTTTTCAATCTCTGAGGTCCACCCACGTACCAATTTCTGAGATGCACCATTGCACCTAAAATTCCTGAGAGAGGTTTGTTTTCTACCATCTGAAAAATGGGCAATTGAATGTTCATAGGTTGGAAAGTCGCACTCAAACTTGTACCATTCGGCTTGCATATGGGGAGTTGAAATCTTTCCTGAGGGCAGCACATGCCCTGTGCCACCTGGATCGTTTGTTACCTGTTCGAGCGATGACACGATCCGAGTTTGGAGCATTGACACTCATTTGAAGACGCAACCTGATTCCGTCTACCAACGCAATATTTACAGCAACGTGAGTATTTATTCGGTTGATCTCAATTAGAGTTGTGCTGATTTTGAAATCCTTTTTTGTCTTTGAAAGAACGTTGGATTCGATTATTTTGTGATCTCTTTTCAGGAACTAGTGAAGGTTATCTACGTAGATCCAGAAATGACCTGTCTCAAAGACGTCGAGCTGGCCAGTGGCGAGAAAACTGAGAATCCAACTGCTTACGATGGCAAGAACGGCGTCCGCGCACTTAGGATCAGCCCTGATGGTAAACACCTGGCCAGCGGTGATCGATCTGGAAACATCAGGTACATGGAGGAGGGGATTGTAACATGATATATTCCTTTGAAATTCATAGGATAAGCCGATCAGACACAGGTGGTTTTTAGACTGGTTGTGTCCAACCTTTGGATGGGTTTTAGATTGATTATTCAGGGATTCCCGTCCACCATCGTCCGTGGGGTGGGGATGGGGATACAGGATTTTTTCAATTTTCATTAGAAAAGTAAATGTTCTAAAATTAGATGTTTCCACGCCAGGGTTCACGATACTACAACACTGGAGGAGATCTGCCTGATCGAAGCGCACGATGCTGAGGTCTTGTGTTTAGAATACAACCGCCAACTGAACGGAAAGCGACTTCTAGCTTCAGCTTCGCGGGACCGCCTCGTTCACGTTTTCGACGTTGACGAGGTAACAATGACCTTAACAACTTAAATGTTGGATGGTGTGTTGAATGTTGCTCGAGGGGCAGTGTGTTCAAGATATGCGTACATGACTAGTTTCTCGTTACCTACTAGAATTGGCCAAGTCTGAAATCTCTGAAGGTTTTCACCAGCAATTCAATTGCAACTGCCATTTCAATTGCTGAATCGATACATTTTCTCCGTACTTCTTTTGTTTTCAGGATTACAATTTTCTCCAAACACTAGACGATCATTCGTCGTCTATAACTGCTGTGCGATTCCTAAATGGCCAATCGAATCTGCAGATGGTCTCGTGTGGCGCTGATAAATCAATCATATTCAGGCAACTTCAAAGCGTGAGTTCATCTACCTGTCGGGATGTTCATTTTTCTGATAAATATATGCGACGGCAATCCATTGGTCAGTTGAGCGCCCTACTAAATTCATTTTGACAAAAATACTGAAATGATTTTTGTATTTTATTTCCAGTGTCCAGACGGCCAAATACAATTCAATAGAATCTACAACGCTGCCGGGAAAACCACATTGTACGATATGGAAGTGGATTTCTCGCATAAATATGTGATAACCGCTTGTCAGGATAGGAACATTCGAGTTTACAACGTTTCTGCTGGAAAGCATACGAAAACCTTCAAGGGTTCAATCGGTGAAGAGGGATCCTTGATAAAGGTGAACATTTGCTCGTTCGAGGAAAAAGGTTATGATTATTAAAAAGGTGTCACTGGAAAGTCTACCATGTCCCCCTCATGTCCCAACAGCTGCTCCCCATGTTCCTGTCCCATACGTTGGAGTACTCTCCATTTGAAGGTTGAGGTTCATGTAGGGGACACGATTTTATCTCTCCAATGCCATCTCGATTAATACCATTTCCAGATATTCCTGCTTTGTATCAATCCGGCAAACCTTCATTTGCTAGGTGGCGCTGGATGCAAGCGGGATCTACGTGGCTACGTCCTGCACGGACAAGACGCTTTGCATCTACGATTTCTACAGCGGCGAGTGCATGGCGACCATGTCGGGTCACTCTGAACTTGTCACTGGCCTTAGATTCAGCCAAGACTGCACTCGACTGATATCAGCGTCCGGCGACGGTTGCGTTCTAGTTTGGAGCGTTCCGCATGACATGGTCGTCACTATGCAAGCACGGCTGTCCCAGCAGGCCGCTCGGAGCAAGTAAGCTACCTTATTCAGTGTAATTAGGCGCCTAGCTATCGAGGTGAAGAGGGTGGATACCCTGGCGCTTTCTTTATTTTGGATGCTATTTACGTCGTATTTCACGCTGACACATTGGTTTCTTCCCTAGGAAATCTCACAAACTCATCAACGGTCACACGGACAACGAAGAATTTGCCATTCCTTCCGCAGATTCCTTCGATCCGAATGCCAATCAACCGGATTACAGGTCAGTTAAAAAACCGACTACAGGTTAGTCAAAAAACATAGCATGACGCGTGTTGGCGAATTTGCTAGCCCTTAACGCTCGTCATAAATGTGCGCCATTCCAACAATTTCAGGTTCAGCGTTGGTCACTTGCCCGTTTGGGCGAAAAAAGAGTCCGATTCGACAGATCTGATTGGAAGCGGAGGAGTTCGCGTGTTAGGCCCCCGCGGGAAATGGGCGCACCGTATCGACCATTCGGGCATCACGATCCGGTCTATATACGACAGCGACAGTATCATTCCCTTCCCCAATAGCCCGTCAGGTATAGGATTTTTGTCATTTCTGCTCTATGATATGATAGTTTCTTGATGTGATGCCATTGCTAGGTTCAAAACGTGTTCTGCATGTATGTGCAGGATGCAATGCCTACCAAAATGCCAATTGCATCGCCTAACGAATTTTTTTTCCAGATAAGAAAATCGATTCGGACGGTAGCAAAGAGGACAGCTCGGTAGACAGTGGTGCGGAGACTGGCCGATCGTTGCTATCGAACCATATGAAGGAATCGTCCTCAATCACTGCCGTGAGTTATCAGTAAAAGTCTTGAAATGTCCATTTTTACCAGGGCGGCTGAGTGAAGTACGATTTCCATATGAAGTAGGGAGTTCCTGGTTTTCATTCCCTATCTCAACTTTCTTTGGATACCTAACTCAAAATGACTCAAAATTTTTGTCCGAACCGAACTTGTTGGACACTGCTGATCTTCTTATCGGCCGAGATATTTACGATTTATTGCCAGTATTGCCTGATTCCGTATTTACCTATTTTCAGCGTTCAATGGTCAGCAAGTCAACTACTCGAAGCGATACGAGCGACCACAATTTCTTCAACAAGGTGCACACCGATGACAGTTCACTGGGCAGCTTTAAGTACGAAGTGAGTGTTGCTGGCGAGGAACCTTGAAATTGGGACCTCAAAAATTTTGGTTGCCATTTACGGTGTTTTTGGGAACGGCATGTTTGTTTTTTATATTGACCAAAAAAATGTGCAAAATCTATTTGGCGCATCGAACGGCTCCTGTGGGAGGGAACGCCTCTTCCATGAATGCTAGGTGAAAATAAATATGTGAATGTAGCTTCAAGTACAGTGATAAACCGGTCCTCAATCGTGTTATTTTGACTGCATGATTTTCCCGAGTATTTTCGGTTAACTGAGCTCATATTTTTGTTCAATGACTGAGGATTCTACCTCGTTCTGCTTCTCCAACTATCGGGCTGTACACAAGAATAATTCATGAATAATTAATTAATAATAAGTAATTGATTGAATTAACGGTAAATTTCTGTAGGCTCAATTCGGCACTTAGCAAGGTGAAGGCGATCTCTGTTGGTTTTGTGTTAGCCTTGTAGCCGATTAACGTGTTTGCCAAAGTGTGTTGAATGAGCGTAAAACAAAGAGAGAATGGTAAATAGCGGTCGTAGGCAGTCATGTCGAAAACATTGGTCATTCTAGATAAGAATAATTGCATCAGTCAACTAGGAAACAGTGACAAACATTATAGCATTTGCTGTCAATATTGACTTGAAGAACGTCGGGTGGAGCTTGACATTTCTTCAGTTCCTATTCATTAAACTTCCTCATTTTCAATGTCGACTTTAGGTAGTACCAGAATCCGATTAGGCCCAAGACTCGGTGACTATACCCAAAGGACCACCCTAAAAAAAAAAATAAAGATTTAAAATATAATAATTGTAAGGAACATAATTATGTAAACACTAGTTGGCCCATCGCGCGTAGGAGTCCAAGTGGCAGTTGTCAAAGACTTAGCCGAACCCTAGGTGGCAGTTTAGTAAAAAACGGCTGGTAAGGGCCCGGGGGGCAGTTGTCAACAACAGAGGGAATGGTCGAGGTGGTGTCAACGTTTAGTCCAAGAACTTTCATTGGAGTTTCCAATCTACGTCCCCATGGTCAACCCCACTCCAACAGCCAGCAATCGGATAGTAAATGAGCACCGTAGGCATATAATGAAAATTGGAAATGCACCCAGCAGTATGAAATATAGTTAACGACCAAACAATAAAAACTTTTTGGTACACAGAATCGGGTTACAAAAATGGTAATTTCACGTTGTTCGTTTCTATGTTATCAGGATATAGAGAGCACCGAACATGACGGGGACGTAGAAGATTATTCGGAAGGAGAATCATCGTATACGAAACGGCCTCTCTACATCCCGTCGCATGATGAGCCCAACAGGTTCGTGTTCAATGTAGAACTAACCATTTTTCAAAAAGTACTTTTCGAAGAAGTTTTGAGTTGTTCCTCAATTACCAGGCTGGCGTTGACAAAACCCGGCCAATTACTTTCTACTCGGCTGCCAAAATGCTCACGCTGAGCTGTACGCTTATCTCTATTCCTTTTCTTATTCTTCATCAGGGAGTTCCCTGTGACGAATATCGATTCCACCGAACTACGTAAGAGTATGCGTAAGTCAAAAAGGCCGGATCTATTGATGGTCGCTAGCGAAATCTCCAGCGCCAGCAGGTCAATGTCGGGTAGCCAAAGTGACGATGACGATCATGCTACGACGCCGACTTCCGACCATCCACTGCACTCGATGAGGTGAGCCATCACGTGGAGTCGGAATAGGCTGCCGACGCACTGATGAAAGAATATAATTTTTTCACCATTCTTTTCTGGAAACTAATTTTAACTAAATCTCAAGTTTGGCATTTAAAAATCATTTGAAGTTCTTCAAATGCGTCCAATTTCATGAAAATATGGGATTTTCTTCTTTTGCAGTACCGACGCATTGGATGTAATCGCATATCGTGAAAAGTACCTGAAAAACACGTTCGAGTCCTTGAGTGGAGCTGAAGAGTCAATTTTGCCGGCGAAGAAAGGTTCGAGATTGATAACTTTTCATCTAGTTCCGACCCTCCCTAGGCCAACACCTGGAACGGCAGTTACTTTGTTAAAACCTTTTTATTGCTGAGTGGCGATTTGCGCAGACGGATCATTTAACGTTCGTTGCCTCTGAAGGGATTCAACTGAAGTTCCTGAAATTCAATAGAAATGTTCCTGGCCGGCCACGATTTCCCAAGGAAGGATCTTCCTGAAGAATGTTCAAGACTGCTTGTTCTGTGAATGGAATTCGACCGTTTCAACAATCATTTTCATTCTGCCCACAGGTAAAAGAAGTCTGTCCTCGCAGCATCACGGTAATCAGCAGCAAATGTCAACGCGGAATTCGAATCTCATCCAAGCAGCTAAAACCACCAAAAATGACGTCAACGCCCTGAGTAAACGAGAGGAGCTTCAACGGAGAATTCAGGAGACCAGGCGTCAGCTGCAAAGTGTGAGTGGTTTTTGAGGCTTTTTAGACGCCTATTTAGGTATTCTTGAGCCTCGGTGAAATAATATTGAAATATTTCCGATCTATTTCTAGGTCGGGTATCGATCCAATCTGAAGACGAGCCGAAGCATTCAAGATCTGAGCATCCACGGACCTTACGGGACAGGCAGCGGTGGCGGTGGGGAATCGCGCTCCAAAGGTTCCTTGGCGTCTAAAAGCGGCAGAAATTTCCAACAACAAGGTAACAACGAAATTGACTCGAGTACATTCACTAGGAGACCCCGTAACAGGAACCATGGTGGAGGTCGTCCCGTCAGCTTGAACCTTTCTCAGCTCTCTGCAACCCCTTTTGGTACAGGGTGCAAATCGATGGAGAACTCACTTAGCTGTTCGCCCACAGCTGAAAACTGTCCATCCGAAATGGATCCAGGCGTGCCAACCCCACCGGTCAATCTTCGACTGTCCTCTTCCGTACAGCATAGGAATACTGCCAACAGTCGTGTCAAAAGATACTCTTGCTGTTTTTACGTGAATATCGACGACAAAGAAATCGATGTAGGTAGGGAGTCGAAATCGGTCGACGATCTTAGCGAATTAGGGAAAAACTGTGATAAATTGTTCCTCGACGAGCAGTCTGATCTTAGCGAATATAGTTCGGACTCTTTGGAGGAGATGAGCGAGTACGGTGCCAAACCTCGCAGGTGCATTAGCGAGTATCAAATCCTAGAAAGGTCTTCCAGCGCCTTCGGCTTCAAAGGCGCCTCGAAATTCGAAAAAACAAAGTTCCACAGCGAAGAAAATATTTTAGCCAACGAAGACGAAAACTGGGATCGCCATAGTAGCGCGAGTTTCTTCCTTAGGAAAAACACTTGCCGTAGTACTGAGAGTATTTTGACTGACGAGAGCGAGTACCAGTTCCTATTCAGCAACCGAGACGTCTTCCACAGCACAGAAAGCATCCTGACCGATGCGGGGGATGTGAAAGAATTCTCCGAAGACCTCGACCAAATACCGCAGAAGCAGCCGGTCGTACGGACCAGGAGTCTGCAAGATACGACCGCTAGGTCAAATGGGAGTATCCAACCCAATACAGTGTCATCTATTAGCCGCCCGGCGACGCCTTTTGAATGCGACGAATCCGACGAATGGCCGGTGAAAGAAAAGCTCGCCGACAAGGGCAGCAAGCACGAAACATTTTTCATCCCGTTAGGCAACGGGCCAATCAAGCCAGTCATTCCCGAGTCTCTGTTGAGGAAACACCAAAACCGAGAAGAGCGAAAAGGGACCTTGAATCACAGCCACCACCACCCGATCGTCGCTCATAAGCCGCCCAAACCCAAAGTTCCCCCGGCTCTGAAAATGATGTCGACGAAAGGTAGCCCGCATAAATTCGTACTTCCAATTTCTGCGGGCAATAAAGTCGCCACTGCCGGGCGGCAAGGGAAATGCCAATTGAAGAAGGATCTCCTCAAAACACCGCTAGCCAAGGATCCCGGCTTGAATTCGATAGGCGACATTCCTCCGTTCAACGGAGGCCGCGTCAAGCTTCTCTCGCAGAATTTCGAGAGGATATCCTTGATCACTAGCAACGCTTCGGCCTCGCCCTGCCACAGAGAGGAATTATCCTGCGATTCCGGCAGTTCGACTCCCGGCACTTCCTCGTCTTGCGCCAACTCGCCCAAGCGCAAGTGGAAGCCGAGTATCGGGAACCAGCTGGCGCGGCGCATCGCCAACGGCCAACTCTTGCCGGACAAATTCGTAGCAGGTACTTTGAAGCATTCCGAGTGCCCCCGTACAATTGATTGCTGCCCGTACATCACCGCCGTTCTCCTTGTACACTAGTGCACGCGCACAGTCTGAATTGTGTGCATCTTGGCCTATTCGCTATTCAATTTTTTAGTTGACCAATTCGCATGGATCCCCATATAAGTAGTTTTTTCTTCTTTTTTTTACACTGGACTAGCTACGCAATTGAAGATAGCCTTCACATTAGCCTGGAATCATTGATCGTAAGGATGATCGAAGGAACATGAGACGTTAGGGGGCAAAGCTCTTTTTCCGAGTGATGTCCTTCCCACCATTCCGCCTATTCCACCTTTTTTGAGATCTCTTGATCCCATCCATCGTTAATGGGAATCAATGGTTTTCCAGCCTGTAGCCTCCAATATTGTCCAAGCATTTTATTGCGAAGCACCTTATCTAATTGATGCCCTGTGTAGTCATCTATTAGTTCTCAATATGGAATTTGGATTTGACTGGGGAATACGTTGCGGAAGTAGGCTGTAGTAAAAAGCGGTTACCCTCAGTAAGACTGGCACGCAACAAATGTCGAATCCAAGTCCAAATCAGTGAAATTCGTCCTACCTAAGATTCGGCCTGTGTTATGAGCCAGTAATAATTACTAGTAATTATTACCATGGCATGACTTTACCGTGTATTGAGATGCCAAGATAGGTACATTACATTTTGGTACATTATTTCCAGAAATAATGTAATCGGTTGAGAAAAGTTTTTACAACACCCCCTGAAAATTGTTTCTTTCACGTTTCAGAGGTTCTAGAACACAAATATTTGCGATTCGCGATTTGAGGGAGTTCTACTGAACCGAGTTCGAATTTTTTGAGCTTATTGGATTCCTTGAAGGTTTTCACACCTTTTTGACTCCCTATAATAATTGTTTATTATAATTTATTGTTCATGCGCTATTTTACTCCAATTTGATGCGACTCGTCGTTTACTTGATTCTGCTTTTTCACCTGAGTATAAAGTCGCTTATTTGAATTGAGATTTACTGCCATGGCTGGGCCCTTACGGTCTTTGGTACATGGAGGAGAAATCGTAGAGTTGTAGCCCTGAGTGCCTGAGCCCTTCACTCCTTTACTTCACTGGCCGACTGTGGAATGAACGCTTTATAATTTCAAACTGGCGCTTTTTTACCGAAGATCTGTAGCTTTTTAATTTTTTTCAGTCTTGATGAAACATTACGCTTACAGTCCTGTAGGCATTGCCGCAGTTCCTGAACCAGCTTTGGCACCTACTTGCTGTTTTGATTTTATTGATGTGCAGGATGGCATGATCAACATAGACAATTTCACAGGCAACATACAGCTTATACCAGCTGGTGTCCTAATATTATTTTTGAGCATGATCTGCTCCGAAACATGATGTTTTCGATTTTTTTATTCTGTATCAATGCTCTTATGGATCAGAAGGGAATGAGAGCAGAAGCTCTTCTATGCGACTCCTGGCAGAAACACTCGTCAATGCATCAAGGATATGCAAAATACCCTTATTTCCTCAATTTCCCAATAATTCTTCATCCATCAAGTGAACCAGATTCGTCGATTTCTACCCAATAACCGAAGTTGTCCCGGCAAAGGGCAATGGTTGCAACGATGCTCGGTTGATTTATTCTAATCCTCTTACCAAGTATGCTAACCTTGTAAGTGCCTCTTTCCTGTAGTCGATTACAGAGGTGGCGTATTGTGATGATTCTGAGGGGGGATCGACTGACAATTTTTGTAATTGGTACTTTACTAATACGTTCATGTAGCACAAATAGCAGTGAGTATCCTTATCGGGAAATGCAGAAATGATTATCAGTTGATCAATGGGTCGCATGTTTGTGTGTAGGTTATAGGCCCCTTATCCCTATCTTCTCAGGAAGCTCTCGATCCAACTTGAATGTGGGAAAAGGTAGGTGCCAGAGCGCACTCCAGTGTACACTATACTTGTGTGCCCCCTCCATTGATACTTATCCTGACTCTTGAACGAAATCCAACTGTTCATCATGGAAGAACAACTTCTTCCATGCTGTTCATATTATCCCCCCTTTTGTAATACCACAAAGTCGACTAAAGTTTGAAACGTAGCTCGCTCATCAGTGGTTTAGCCCGAGGTTTATCGGTAAATTCACTCTGCCTGTTCAAACCGAATTGATGCTCTCTTTTCTGGTAATATCACAAAATATGGTTGTGCACTATTCGAACTTATAATTTTTATTGTTAATTTTCATTTGGCTACTTCTGCTTTTTGTTTTGTAAGTTATTTGTTTCGTCAATTTATTATTTTCCTTGTGTTTTGACCCGATTTTTGTCTTTTCCTATCTTCTTCTTTTGTGATCGAGCATTGCATGGTCTTGTGTGTGGTTTATTTTCCGTTAGTTGGTGAAGAGTCGACCGGAGGGATCCGTCGTGCTTGCTCGCTCAGTGACCTGACAGCCGCTTCGGGCCCTACGGCCAATCGAAGGCCCTCACAAGGTACTCAATCGCCCACTCTATCACTAACCCAATCGCCCACACTATCGCTAACCCAATCGCCCACTCTATCACTAACTCACTCACCCATTTTCTCACGATCACCCGCCCACTTGTTTTTTTCGTTCATCCACCTCAGACACAACTCAGTGAGACTCACTGCTTGATGATAGCACACTTTTCTGTGTTAGTACTTTTATGTGTTCAAGTTCCATTTAAACGTGAAAATGTTTCAATAGGGTCTACCTGAACTATGACCAGTAAACATTTTCTTGTGAGGAATGATTTTCCAAACACACAGCATGAGCTTTTGCTCGTATGCAATCAGTCCCAGAAAGAGATTGGGACAGAGCAATTTGGAAATCCTTATCGATTTTCATGGTTAGTTAGCAGATTTCCAGTTTCATCGACAATAACGATGAGAACAAAAGTTCCAAGGCGCTCTTTCTAATGGAGGCTCTGAAGCTCAGCTCGCCAACTCAATCCACCAACTCAACTCACAAACTCAACTCTCAACCTCATCTATCAAACTGAATTCTAAACTCTACTGTCAAACTCAACTCTCAAACTCGACTCAAAAACTCAACTCACAGACTCAACTCACAAACTAACTCACAAACTCAACTCTCAAACTCAGCTCTCAAACTCAACTCTCAAACTCAACTCACAAACTTAACTTACAAACTCATCTCTCAAACTCAACTGTCGAACTCATCTCTCAAACTCAACAGCTGAGTTACTGTCAAACAGTTACTGTCGACAGTTACTGTCAAACTCAACTCACAAACTTAACTGCCCAACTCATCCCTCAAACTAAACTCTCAAAATCATCTATCAAACTTTCAGACTCAACTTAGGTGCTTTCATACAAGCCACCTTATCAGCTCTTCTGGTCGTAGTTCCGGTATATGTTGCCAACCGTCACTTAATTGTTATCGATTCGTCTGTTTAATGTCATCCTATCGTGGCCTCTTTAGTTAGTATAGTTTCATCCCCTTCGCTTAATTAATTTACTAATGCTCGTGCAATTTGGGCTGTGACTTTCTGATGGTCTCGTCCAATAAAAACGCTCTTACAACTTGGTAGGATTTTGCTAGCTTTTTGTTCGTTCCAAAAATGTTAGTATCTTCACATTACACTGCCCCACCTAAATTTGGGGTTTAATGGCGGATGTCAGTGAAGAAAATGGGTTCGCAGCAATCTGAACCCGCATCTGATTTTGAAGAACCAGAAGAGTTCGATGGACCGGTTCATTTATTCAACTTTTTCAGTTCCAGGAAAGGAAGTTCGTAAATTGAGTAGTTAATGGAGTAGGTACGGTATTGTGAAAAGTAGTTTGTGTTTGATGAGTTTTCAGTAAAAACTATTGCTATCGGCAAGAAACGCTTCTTGAAGTTCGGCATGGTTGGAAAATGGGATTTCGCGTTCTGAACAGTTTGGCTGCTTGTAGCTTTGACCCTCTATTGAATTATTGACCTCAAAACCATGATTAACTTTTTCAGTCGCTGTGAAATCTAGTAAAACTCACGCTGGAGCCAGGCACAGTATTCCGAAAGGATCGCAGATGACACGCAGCTCATCTGTCGGTATTTTGAATCAGGTTAGTAACAATACACTTCTGCGGTATTGATTTATCTTCGGTTTTAGCCGGTGATTAGACTGAAACTGCTCCTTGTATATATGGCATCATTTTTTTAACTAACGTCCTTTCATTTTTCGCCATTGCAGAGCGACTCGGAGTCCGAGGTGGGTCTCGGTGGTCAGCGGAGTCTTGTGTCTCTGCGAATAATGAGGCCGACGATTTCTTCGCAGAATAAAATGAACAGCACTGCTAGCAAGTCACGTATGGAAGCGAGGAGAAGAGGTCTTTCCGGCGCATATTCCACCAGTAAGTGTGCTGAGATTTTCTAATCCCAAGTTGTGATCCCTAAACCCTTCGCTCCGCAAGCGGGTGTCTTAACCGGTAGACTATCGGGCGACCGTCTGTCAAATTAATATTTTCCCAAGGGTTTGAATTGGAGGCTCAGTGTTTTTCTGCAACTTTCCATGATCCTCACATCCTATGGTACTTCCTCATGAATCCCTCCTCTTCGTTTGGTCAACTTTGGCAAATTTCCAATTGCAGTGGCTCTCAACCAATCCGCAAACACGGAAGACTCGAGCTCCGAAGAGAACCAGGCCCCTCCACCAACAAAGCCCACTCCCCCACCGAGACCGAAAAGCGTCAACTTGGACCGACCAGGGTGAATTGGATGAATATTTTTTGTTCATTTTTTCAATCTCTATTTATCGATCCGGTTATCGAGCTACATTTTTTCTTCTTTATCCAGCGGGGCCAGAAGAACGGGGCTTGGAAGGAGTGGATCCGACAGGGAAATCAACCGGATCGCCGGCAGTAGCAAGCTTCAACGGTCTGCCAGCGGACATCTGAAGCAGTCCACCTCCAGCGCCGCTACCCCCCTCGAGCCTTCGCCGTTTGATTTTGAAGTCCCCGTCAAAGATACGGATGCTGTTGCAGCCCCTCGTAAGTATTGATAAAATGGTTTTGTTCGGTTATTGGCGTGGCTCAAAAGTATTAATGACATGCTTTTCCATCTGGTTGTGCTAACCGCGTCTCTTCTCTAAGAAAACTATGGCAATCCCATCGTCAGTCGAGCCTGTGGGTGGTTTGCGCCTTTTTTTTATCGATTGATTTTTATCGATTATTTTGTCTAGTGCTAGCTTAATATTGAGTTTTTTAAGGACTTCTTGGGGTCAATTCTATGTTTGCAACTTACGATGAAAAAACTGAGTTCTTTAACTTTGAATAAGTCCATACAATAACACAATCTATAATATATCTATGATACAATCAATAAAAAAATATTTTTTTTTAAATTTTACATTCTTTTTTAAAGGGTCGAAAAATATTTTTTTGGGTGTGATTTAATCGCACGACACAAAAGTACGAATGCATGACAGCGATTCTCACTTTCACGACGAAACAATCCGTCCACGACGGAAAAATGTTTTCAACTCCAGTAAAAGAGAATGAACGACTATTTAATCCACAAACGACAGAAAAAATAATCTCACGCAAAAAAAAATTTTACACGACATGTATGCATTAATCAATTTAATTAGTTGACACGACTGCATTCGTCCACACAATTAAATTAAATTTTACAGAAAAGTATACATAATTACAAATAATGTACAGTCAATGAAATGATAAATGAATCATTATTGTGTCAGGAAGGCACTCTTTGCCTTGGTTGGCCGACCCCGCTTCCGTTTTTGGCCCATAGGGACGGATTTTGCTTCAGGTGGGGGTTCAAGCCGTATTTGCATCCCGAGGAGATGCTTGCATAGTAGGTTTTTTGAAAAATATGGGCAGCTGCAGGTTGATTTTTCCATTCCAAGACTAATTTTACACGTGCCGTAATAAATTCGTCGGAAAGAGTCGAAATCGTCCCAATTCCCATACGAATTAACGTAATTTTTACAATTTTTTTTTTTTTATTTCAATCGGTGGGGGAACCACTAATCTCGGCGTTATCATCTTGGAGTTTAAACCCTTTGTTTATGAGTACATGAGCTGTCGGGAGAAAGGGATTTGTTTCGTCGTTCCGAGAGATTATCGGCCGTTCCGAAATGCTGTCGTGCTGACGTCTCTTTTCTGTCGTTCATTATATTTTCACCCTATTTTTTTTAGGTCAAAAATCAGTCGTCAAACCAGTTTTTACCACTAAAATCCAAACAATTTTGACTCTCAGGGAGTGAAAACGGTGAAGAAACCGTCAAGGAATCCAAAAAGCTCAAAAAATTCCAAATCCGTTCTGTATAACTCCCTCAAATTGCCAAAAACGCGAAAAAATGAGAAATCTCGTCAAGGACTAGTTTCATTAAAATTGGATCAGTGGTTTGATACGATGTAGTGGCCACAAAATTTTGCGGTCACGACGTCGTATTGAACCACTGATCCGATTTTGGCATGGCTGGCCAAAACCATCATGTAATTAAAATTTGATTTCGTCACTACCCAATCGAATTCATTCCTGCCTCAACACTTCAGCACCAAATCATTTGTTGCTGACCATCTGAATCCAACTTTGCTAGCCACAGAATGGCCGCTACTTTTCGATTATTTGAGATCGAGACGGCCTGTAACGTCACTCGTACGTCACCCATTGTGTAGACCAATGTATTGTTTGACCAACATGATGCGTCTGGATCTCCAACTGGTGCGTCCATGGGCCCAGCGCATCAGCGGCTTTTCTGCTGATTCCATCATCTCGCTTCTCCGTTTTGCGCTTGATTCTTTGGGCATTTCCTCTGGAACTTTTGAAAAATCTCGGACTCGACCGGAAGGTCGCGTGGGTCGAGTCGCTGAGGACACACCAGATGGAAATCCAGACGCCTCTCGATAGAACCAGTATGGCCACTAATCGATCGTTTTTTCAGTGCCTCAAGACCTGGTCGAAACGACGGCAGAACAGCTCCAAAAAGCGGCCGACCAAATCATCAAACTTCACGAACGTCTCGCGACGATCGATCCTGCGCAGCGAGAAGCCCTTCTGTCGGTTATTGGCGAAACGCAGAAGAAACTCGGCCTCCTATCTAGCAAACCAACGTGATAGAACATTCGATAAGGTCAAGGCGGATATAACCTGTTTTATGGCGTGCGATGGTATCAGGATAATAATCTGGTCTAGAAATCCTGCGCTAACTCAATTTTGGAGTATTAATCGCATCTTGAATCGGTAGAATTTGTCAAGATGAGCGAGCGGTCGGCAAACTAACTGTTCAGTGCGACTGGTGCATGAATTTTTACGGTAACAGACACCTAACGCATTTTATATCGATTAATTTTGGTGTGAGTAAATCTTTGGGGTTTCCTTAGGGGAGACTCGGGAGTTATGTCATATACTAACCTTGAAAAAGGCTCTTTTTCAAAAATATGCGAAAAATTCATCGAATTCATTCAGTATTTTTAAGTGATAGATATGAATTATTTTGAAGCGAACGAGCTTCCATATTGGTCAAAATAGTTCAGTGATTTGGTCATTAATCAAAATCTTCGGTTTTAGGTTTCTCAGTGGAAATGAGTTCACCCGATTTCGATTATCTAGGGCTTGTTCTCTTCAAATTCACCCGCTCTATATCCATAACCTAAAAATCTGAACATATTTCCTAGAATTAACCAATTTTTTGTGGCAAAAATTGTATATTTACTTTTTCGTGAATAGGGTTCATTGCCACTAGCGAATTATGTAAAAAAATCACGCCGCAGGTTATGTCCGCCAGGGGGGGGGGGTGAAATTTAACAAGCAATCAACCAACCAAACCAACTCACTCGTAATCTTAACTTTGTTTTTCTTTATGTGCGGTGTTTGTTTATTTGTACAGGTCTTGTTGTTAGCTTTATCTGTTGAGCGCGTGTATATAATTGTTGTTATCGTTTAACCGTCGCGGGCTCTCGTCATTTCCTCGTTTCTTTCTCAAGTTATAACTGTCTTGCTAATCGTTATCACTTTTTCGTTTTCTTCGTTTTACTTCTCCTATTCCGAGGAAATTTGAGATTGACGGCCGATCCCTCCGTGCGCCATCTTCGAGGCCGATCTTCGCCGGTTGTGCGCTCGCGGTCGAATTTATTGAAATTTCTAGATCGATTAACTAACGATTAGGTCGACTACTTAGTGCCAAAGTTTAATTGATTATGGGCCCGTATGAGATTCGGATCGTTTCCGGCCTAGCCACCGTTGACGTAGCATCGCAGACAGTAGTAGTCAGTACAATATCTGATAATACACGCTCTTATCAAAGAATTGTTTAGTAACCATGAGACTGATTTTAAAAGTAGTATCGTCGGTTAAAATAATCAGTAAAATAACTAATAATTATTATTATCTCGGCACCAAAACACAGAAATGCGAACGAGTCACGAATGAATGGATTGTTTGCCTCGTACGGCCTTGAGATTATTATGTATCTGTATTCGTCTTATTTACTCTGTCGTAATCGAATTTCAAGAACGGAATCAATAACACATTCCTCGAATCGTTCTAAGCCTAGGATGGCGGTTTTTTCTAATTATTATAATTATTATCGTTAGTATTATTAATATGAAACATCGTGTTACTAAAGGTACTTAATTAGTCACAGTTTTAGCCTAACTTATTTTTAATAATTCTACGTCGTCAAATTTACCATTTTCGCGTTTGATTTCTTCTCGCGGTTTATGAAATTTTTACCCGAAAATTACTCACAGTAGCCGTAATGTGTTTATCCCCCCTGAATGTCACGATCCCTGTGCCTCTAAATTTGGCATCGCGTGTGAGTTCAGCTCAAAATTTCGATTCGGTTGATTTTCTTTTGGTGATTATTGTAAATGTGTGAACATTCGGAAAGGAAGAACTCACCGCTGGCCAATATATCGAATGTCGGGATCGTTCCTGCCGGTCGACCGACTTTTGTCATTTTCGAATCGTATTATTCACTTCTACGAATCTGTACTTGCCGTATCATTATAACCTATCGTCTGTGTACTTCGTGTAAAATCAACTTCAACTCGTGACGGTATTTTCGGGCGAAGGCATAGTTCTTACTAACTAGTTGATTCTACTACGATTTTACACTAAATTCACGTAGAACTCACCGCCTTCGTTCAGTTCGGTACCTCGCCTAATCAGCTCATGTACGATTTTAAGGTTTCAACAGTTCAACTGTTATAAATTTAGTGGGACAATAAAACTTTAATATTCTCTCACAGAAATCCCGTCGTCTCGAATTATTTCTATCCTACATCATATCGATCAACTCTGCCAGTGGGTAGTGCTGGTCACGTACCGTTTTGTCAGTTTTTTGCTCATAACTTGAAAAGGGGAAGTCGGACCAAAAAAGTGACCAGAATCAAAATTAAAGCTGGATTAATTTCCTACAAATTTTGTTCAATGCTTTACTTCCCTAACTCCAACCGTTTCAGAGATACAAGCTGTCAAAGTTGACGGTTCCCCTGGAAACAACTTTCAACTCACGTTTTTGACTTCAGGTTCCACTGTATCGGCTGAACTACTGATTTTAGCCCAAAAGTCATAATAGAAAAAGTTGTAGAGAATTTAATTTTCTTCAGGAATGTGTAATACTAAGCTCGTTTTACGTCCAGCGTTGGCAAATTGAAGGATTTGAAGATGTTCGAGAGACATTAGAAAATTTCCCTAATTTGGAGGATAGTAGTGAAAACTTTCATCAGTTAGCCCCCCCCCTCGTCTATTATTCGAACCCCAAGCTTTTCCAAAAACGCTCCCTTAAAATACGATAAATGGGCTTTCAAAAAAGGAGACCACCATTCGTGACAAAATATAACAATTTATTCCTGCCAAGAGGGATAACAGAAATTCGTCAATGTATGTACTTCATCCTTTAGAAAAATAAGTTATTGTGCTATAATTGGTGTTCGTATCGTTCTTACAATGGTTCAATCATGTATTGTGCTTACGATTATACAGGAATTTAACACAGCAAAATCATGGATTGACAGTTGTATTGTACCTACGTCTCAGCATTAGATTGGAACTGAACACATGCAAATACCGAATTTAATACATTTGCTCGAAGTCATTTGATTGATGTAAACAATTTGAATAGTTCACTGTCATCAGCATAAGGTGCATTTCGTGTTCTTATTTATAACAATTTCTTGGTCCTTCAGTCGTTGTTTTCGATTCAGTCAACAAATTACTGGGCAAAGCATTGTGCAAATTCATTTTTAGGGGCGATTTCACCAAGGTATCGATTTAAGTTTAGGATAATGAAAGGCACCAATACAGCATAGACGTATTTCTATCGAGGTACAAAACTAGGTACCTATTCGTTGTAATTGTTTCCAATTCATTTTCAGGCGGTTGAGGGATAAATTCGTGTTTGTTACCTCGAGCGTTTAGCTTTTGGTTAACTCGCACTCGTGAATACGAATATATTCGTATTCATATTCACTAAAACGGATCAAATGAATACATTTATATTTATATTCACCTAATACTTCCTGGTATGTAGGTACCTATAAACTTCAATTTAGGTTAATGAATATTCGAGTAAAAATGCATTTCTCTCCAAATCAGCGCCCTCGATAACGAAATAGATAAAAATTAAAATAAAGAGTAAATTCCGTAGATATTCGTGCAACAATGAATGTGGTGCGTCTTTGATTGCTTGCTGATTCGCTTAAGAAATAAGTAACAATATTTTCGATACCTTCTAATTTACACGATTTCGCATAGAAATTTTGTGTTCAAATCGCAAGTGGGAACATTAATTGGAGGGTTGAGCAATAACCGAATGAGCGGAGTTTTCTTCTTTTTGAGGTTAACTGAAATTACCGGCCAAACCGTGGAAATCGAAATAACCGACCGGGCTAAGTGAACCTGCGCTGCCGATATGATAGGTACTACTAAATCACATTATCACGTTCAAGTCGATCATAACCGCACGTTGAACTAGATCACAAATCAAATAACACGATCTACCGTTATAGAAAAATGTCTATTACAAAAATACTGTTAAAATATAGATTCCATAACAGCGACTATTGGAATTTTTTGGGCAATAATTCCAGACATACACTGGAGATCACCAAAGCTCAATGGTTCGCATGACCATCGGTTCTCAAGTGTAACATCCATGTGAGTATCTCCTAATTATTTTAATCAACTCTCCCCCTCCCCCCTATAGAATATCAAAGTTCTCTGTCCACCTAACGACCCATAACATTTTCATTCAGTAATCTTTCAATCCTCATTTATAATTAAGGAGCAAAGTTGAAATGTAACCCTCGATGCTGCAAAACCTGTAACCTCCACATTTTAGTTTATACCCATGGAGGGTTACAATTGACCACGGAGGGTTAGAGTTGACCGTAAACCGACCATGGAACGTAACCAGCTTTCCATGGAGGGTTACAAAGAGATTCATTTTGAGTAATTTTGATCCCTTTGACCTGAAATTTTGAGGGTAGACTCTTTTGAAGTTTAGGGTTATTTCATTTACTGCTTATTTCTTGGAAGCAATGCCAATAATTCTGTACACGCCAATGGTGTAACCCTCCATGGATTCTAAATTTTCAAATTCAAGTAAAAACTCGAAGACTGTGATTCCGATCTTTTTCTTGATTTTTTCAATCTTAGGAAGGCCCTGGGAGCATGCAAGAATTTTTTCAAAGAGGTGAAATTTTAATTTTTTTCCAAATTTAAAATTGACAGTTATTTGGGTATCAACCATAATTGGACAATTTTGGTCAAATCGCCAAAAATTAGCAACTACTAATCAGCGACATTTTTCCATAAACGGTAAACCGTCTTTTCAAATGCCAATCAGATAACGTCTTTGTTGAAATGTTTCCAAACTAAAAGACTCCAAACGCTGGCGTCAACATGTGAAAAAATACAATTTCATGCTATTCTCACGTTATTTACAATGGACATATGTACAAAAAATAAATATTCCTCTAGGTTCGATAGAAAACATGGCAATAATACTTCTTTACAGGATATCGACACAAATTTACAACAAATGACCTCCAAATTGATCTAGTGCACGATCAACTATTTACAATCAGCTACTGGCCCAACTGGCGATGGGATGCCGATAAACTGATGATAAGGATACCAGCTGATTCACGCCGAGCCCATAATTTCGCTGGAATAAAAAATAGAAAATGTAGAAGAATGTAAGAAATCAAGGTCAATAAAATCCGAACATTCTGGGTTGATGTTCTAGTACTAAAGGCACATTGAAAAAAGTGAATTTTATAACATCAAGAAATTCTCGACTTGGGCTCAACTTTTCGCTAAGACTGGGAAATTTAACGCTCTTCCCGAAGAAATCCTTATTTTGGTACACTATTTCCAAATAATGTACCTATGTAATTGGTCAGGCAAAATTTTTTCCAACACCCCCTGAAAATTTTTTCTTTCACGTTTCAGAGGTTCTAGAACACGAATCTGCAATAAAAATTTTTTGTCAGCAGCAAAACGCATAGAAAAAAAAGCAAGTTTAGCAAATTTTCCTGTGATTTGCACCTCCTATAAGGGAATCCTCTGAATTAACTCTAGAGTACTCAAAAACGATCAAATGTAAAAAAAGTCATGATTTCAAAAACAGTTTTTTTTGGGTTTTTGACCCCTTGACATTTTTTGATCGGATTCCCCTGACAATATGCCCCAAGTTGTGGTTTGCTCCAACTTGAGGCATATTGTCCGGGCAATTCGATCGGAAAAGGTTAAGGGGTTCAATTCGGCATAATTAGGGTATATTTTTGAGAAAACGCAAAAACTCGATTTTGAAGGTGATGCCGTGGGTTTAGAATTTTTGGAGTATTTTTCCCGGATTTCTCGATTGATCTACCATAGAACAGGGTTTTTTCTGAAAAGTTTTGAAAATTTTGTTTTTTAATCGGTTTGGCTCAAAATTTCTTGACAGGATTTCCCCTTTTTCGCGTTTTTGCCGGTTTGAGGGAGTTGTACTGAACCGATTTTGAATTTTTTGAGGTCTTTGGATTCCGATTCCTTGAAGGTTTTTACACCTTTTTCACTTCCTATAAGTCAAAATTGGTTGAGTTTTAGAGATCAAAAACTGTTTCAAAGACTGATTTTCGGCCTAAAAAAATTAATATTTTCTTGACCCTTGTAGCAAATGATATGAAGAATAGACCCCTTCAAGGAGATTAATCTTGAACAGTCTGGATAGGACAATGGGCAATAGGGTATTAGCGGAGGATTTACCTAGCAGTAATTTCTCTACCAACAAGGCCTGAACGGGATCTGCTTCGACTCAGCTGCGCTCTTCTCTCGGCTGAAACATAAGTCATTTTCATGAGTAGAAATAACAATTAGTTCGATAATGATCAGCTTGATAATTGATTGGAGCACCGCAATCAGTCAAAGCAATCAGAAAAAATTATTGGCCAAAGAATGTCCCTCTTTTCACGTGGCAACAGCTCTAACCCAAGAGACTGTTCAGTAAAGGTAAATGTCATCAGATTGATGAAAAACTCGCCGGGATTCGGCCGGTGAACGACAAACTCCTAAATTTATGCATCATTTTACTCAAAGGTGACGTTTCAAAAGAACTTCAGACCTAAAATTGGTGAAATAATAAAAATATAGCCTCCATAAGATTTGTCAGGTACTGTGGTACAAAACCATAGAGTAAAATGGTGCATAACTGAAGGACTGTTGTCAGCAGATCAGGGGTAGGGTCTACTTTGAAAAAATTGCTTAGGCGAAGGAAGCAGTTTTCTTATGGTAGACCCTACCCCTAATCTACTGACAACAGTAATCGTTCGCAGGATGATCATCCATCCACAATGACTGAAGGAGGTTGTTGTTCGCCGGCTGAATCCCGACTAATTTTTCATCAATCCACGCTACTGCCAACTATTCATCATTGCAAATGTCACCGGCCCTAAATTTCACATCCCAGAAGGAACATGTTGAGAGTTCCTGTTGCAGTGACAACTAATTCGCTCACATCGTAGGTGACAATCGACTCACCCCCAGTCGGCCGCGGTCCCGCTCGTTTCCGCCGTTGATCCCTCGAAAAGGCCGATCCGGTCTGGAGGGCTTCCAGAAGACTGTCCATGACTCCTTCCTGCGTCTGGGCGGGGTTCATGTCGACCAGCGCCTTCTTCCGAGCTGACCTCTCGGCCCGCTCGGCCTCGGCTTTCTCTCGAGCCTCCTTCGCCCTTCGAGCCTTCTCCTCGGTCTCTCGCTGAACGACGTTCTCCTTGTGCGCTTGCTGCACACACAAAACATCCCCCATGAAAACAGCTCCCGTAAAAATTTCAATGAAAAATCTTCCGTTTTGCGTCGTCCAGAGCAGTCAATAAGCTCGGGCCCCATAAGGCTCTGTGTTAAAATGGTGCTCTCTCGCGGTGGGGGAGGAACCCCTTCTCCTCTGCTGTCCCTCCTTTGTAATACAACATCCTTGCTTGGTTACAAGAACCAATTCATCTAAACCTCTGCAAAAAAAAATTATTTCGTATCTATTTATCTACTCTATGAGATTGTCCACTCACGTAAAAAGAGTCCATGAACGCCTTGAGATCTGTGAAAAATTCTTCCAGCGTGTACTTCTGCTTGTCAAACGCGTAGTACTCGGCGAGATCGTTGTAAAGGCTCTCCATGTTTTGGAACATGTTTTTCAGGACAGCGCACTCCTTTTTCGCTTGTTTGGCAAACGACTAAAAATACGGAAGTTGAGGAAAAAATGCCGTTTCAATGAGTTTAATACCTATGCAACCTAGATTAGAGATGCTGGCAAATAATCAATTCTATAAAGAATCGATTTTAAAAAAAAGAATCGATACTTTCAGATTATTTTCTAATAAATAGGAATAGGGCCGATTCGATTATGAATTTCATGAATCAAAAAGCGATTCTTTTCTGACCTTGACAAAATTATTCGGGTGCTGAGCAGACGCGATCCATGTTCAAAAAAATCAAAACTGCCGCGACATTTTTCATTGAAAAGCCCTACATCGAATCAAAGCCTTCATGTACCAGGTTTTTCACTTTCCACTCAGTCTGAACTATTTTCTGACGAATTTGCGGAAAATTATGAATAAAAATCAATTTAGGGAGATTCAATCGGTTGATCCTTTTTTCAGAAATCGTGATTATTTTTGATACCTTTCCCACAAATCGATTTATTTTGAAAAATCGGTAAGTCTTTCGGACTATTGGGTTTGTTCCAGGAGCGCAAGTGCAGGTGCATTGCGCATGGCCAGTGCAACGTATTCAGCCCTGCTGAGTAAAAGGATACACCCATTACTTCTGAGAATTTATCACTATCGTCCAGCGGCACTTTATTGTTGGCCAGATCGGTTTCCAAATTCTTAATGTTGCTGTCCATGATTCGGAGCGATTTGGAAATCTGGTCGACGGACACGCGAGCGGCCCTTTCGACGTGCATTAGTTCGTCGCCAAAGGTAAGCAGTTCAGGGAACTTGCGCTCGATCGTTTCGACCAAGAAGTGCATCAGCGTCCGTTTGTTTTCCAAATCTTTAGTCGACGCCAGCTGATGGGACAAATACAAAATGCAAAATTCGATAAACCGAAATTGTTCAGGAGATTATATCTGGCGCAGAAAGTTGCGATTGATATTCAATACCAAAGCACGTCAAAACTAACCTTTGGTAGGTAGCTGATTTCAAAAGCGAAGGCCTGTCCATTCCTCGAACCGCTGTTCATGAAATTGCCGATCATCAGAATGAGTTCCAGAATTTTCGACAGTTTCTTGCTCTTTTTCACTTCTTCGCACGCCGCCGCGCCATCGATGATGTTCTGGAATTACGATTATTACGGATCAAGATTCTTGACGCAAGAGATTAAATTGTAGGCTAGAATGTAACGAAACGTCGAACCTTCCAAAGACATGAAGGTACAGACATTTACATACGATTTTTTTTTTTTTTACACTGCACACACAGTACATGAATTTCCATTACTCACCGGTTTGATGTCTTGCACCATTTCTGGGTGGTGGAGTTTGAATTTCAACGACCTGAGCCTCGGCAATAACCGTTTGATTTCACCCAGCTTGAAAAGCAAAAACGTAATTATCGCACAAACGTAAAGCAAAAACGTAATAATCGCACAATACAAAAAGTTACAATCCGATCGAGAAAAACGCCTTAGTTACAGGCCGAAACCAAAAAAAAAAACAATTCTACAAACTCACGGTATGTGCGAACTGCTCGGCTTCCGTCAGCTCGGAATAGTCGACTTTCAGTTCTGTCAGCCGTTTCAGCTGATCGGGAGGAGGCAGGTACTGTATCAGGCTTTCGAGAATGTTATCCGTGAGAACAGTATCATCGCAGCTCAGGATGTACTTCTTGATTTCTTGGTAACTCAAATGTTTCAAAGAGCCGCCCAACAGGATCGACAGATTTTGAGCGGCCTTCGCGTCGAGGACTTTCAGAGATTTGACTTTTTTCAAGGTTCCTCCTTTACTGTGAATTGAAAGAGCAGGTGGAGCATAAGAGTAAAGTAAATAAAACGCGTCAATTGGGTTAGAATTTTTTGAGTAGGTATTTTTTCCCATGTTTCTCGCTTAGATTACCATAAGGAAGGAGTTTTTTCGAAACATTTTAAAAAACTTGTTTTTAAGTTGTTCTAGCTCGAATTTCCTGATGCGATTTCTTCTTTTTCACATTTTTGCCAATTTGAGGAAGTCCTACTGAACCGATTTCGAATTTTTTGAGCTTGTTGAATTCCTTGGAGGTTTTCACACATTTTTCACTACCTATAAGTCAAAATGAGTTGGGTTTTGGTGATCAAAAACTGGTTTGGCGACTAATTTTTTACCTAAAAAAAATATTTTTTTGACCCTTTACAAAAATAAAATATTTGTGTCTTGGGTAGGTACATGACACTAAACAATGACAATTTTCTACGATTCTCCAGGACTGAGAAAAATGCATAAAACCGATTCCAGCTGGATAATCCTTGGAAAAATTTCAAAAAAATGATGGAATCGACTTTGGGGTTTTTGGCGCGAATCTTCAGATTTTGCCTGACGAACATGAAATTTGACGTTTTTTCAAGATTTTGGTCAAAAGGGTTAATTTTTGGGGAGTGATAAGGCCAAAATCAGGTTTTTTCGCAGTTTTCTTGGTTTTACCATGTCACTAATCTACCTAGCAGCGATTTTTTACAGATCTGTTTTACAGATCTACCCAGAAGTGTTGCTTATGGTTGAAAATGGATGAGGAGTTCTTTGGCATCTGCTCTTCTAAAAGCATTGAAAAACCATCCATTAATGAGATACCATGAACACATCTTACTTGTCAATCACATCCTCATTTTTCTTGGGGGCCGGTTTTGAGGAGAACTGAGCCGTTAGACTTTCCAAAATGTCGGGCGACGCTAGTTTCTCTTCTTGCACTTGGACCCAAAAGGATTTTTCGTTAAGTTTTTGAGGAACTATCTGTAAACGGGAGGGGGAAAATACAATGAACAACACAATCGAGTAACAATACTTGCGAGCACGAACATAATATTTGCATCAGACACAATGAAATTGAAATATTCGGCGAGGTTGCCAATTCCTTCGAGTTGAGACTCACAGTTTTCCAATTGGCTCGCTTAATCCCTTCAACGTTCCATTTTTTCTTCGGTTTCAACCCAAACGGCAGCGCTTCTGGAAGTTTGGGGGGTGGCGGCCCCATTCCACCAGGTGGGGGTGGAGGTAGCGGCCCCATGCCAGGAGGTGGAGGAGGTCGTGGAGGCCCGCCTTCGCCTGAAAACAGCAAAATATAGTCAACCAACACAGAAGTACTGTATTTGAATTAACTTGAATGCTTGAAAGACGACTTAAGGTAGAAATTGAGTTGTTGTTGTCAGTTATTGTTGTGCTACAAAATGAAGGGTACACTTCATAATTTATACACTTCCATACACATACCAGGCGGGGGAGGCGGTGGAGGAGGAGGCGGTCCTCCTCCAGATGGAAAAGGTGGGGGAGGTGGAGGTCCTCCTCCCCCAGGAAGAGGCGGCGGGGGAGGCGGAACATTGCCGACCGGTAGCCCCAATTTTCCAGCTATACTTGGACCCGTAGGCTGTAAAATGCGAATTTCTATAAATATAATAGTACAATGAAACAGCGGTGCACAGATAACGTGGGTATGATACTTCCGAATTTTCTCAAGTAAAAATCATGACCAAAATTAACCATCAAAGTTGCCAATTGTTTGGACCGATAAGGAAGCTACGGGGGCAAAGAATTTCAGATGACTGACCTTCACTCCACTCGTTTGATATTCAGCAATGCTTTTCTGGGCCAGAGTGAGTTCAGCTTCTTTCTCTTGCAGTTTCCCCGAAAGTTCCTCTATCTGTTTCAGCAAGCCCTTGATTCGCTCCTCGTCTTCGTTTTTCGATTTTTCTGTTATTGATATTTGAAATATTCAAAATTGAAAAATCCTCAAGTAGAACCACCATGGATGAAGAAAATTTACGTTACAAAACCAACACTGTAACTGCTCCGACAGTAACTCACCTACTAAACTGTCGATGACGCTTTCGATGTCAAATTGGAAATGACGCCCACGGAAGTCAGGGTCGAATCCGTTTCTGTGGAGAACTATTTGCGAAACACATTCCTCGACCAGTTTGAAATATGCGTTTCTGGAATTGAAATTCATGGTAACAATTTTTATTTCAACGTTCGACAAAGCCAAGTCCATGATTAACAAGCTTGCTCAATGAGCAACATACTGAACAAAAGTGTTGGAACATGACATGTTCCAACACTTTTGTTCAGTATGTTTGCCTCCTACCAACCCCACACATGGCTGTAGCGCGACTTTGAGCTCAGGCGCTTTCGGCGGTACGGCCCTCTTCGGGCTATTTTCGACGGGAAGAATCTCAGCCGGTGAGCAAAGGGAAGCCAAAGTTAAGTACCTTCCTTAAATTAAGCGTACTACCAAACAACAGCTTAACGTCGAACACGCCAAATGAAATTAAGGGTGCAGGGACGACAGGCCTAACAACTTTTTGGAAAACATATGCAAGTTGGTAAGAAAAGCTCCATGCGAGCTTTGTATCAAAGACATTAGCCACATTAGCAGTCTGCAAGATTCCATGGGAATCGGCAGCTTGCCACCTGCGGCACGCTCAATTGACTCAAGGTTGAGTGCAGTTGGACTGCCTTTACACTCCTGACAGCACGTCAGGAATAGCTCCTGAAGAGGGCTGGACTGCCGAAAGCGTTCGAGCTCAAAAAATCGTATGAAGAGGCAGGCGTTATTAACAAAACATAATTGTTATCGCCTAGGAATGTCGAATATCGTAGCATTATTCAGCTTACCTGATGAAATGATCGTCGCGAATGAAGAGCAAATGTTGAAGAATGGACAGAAGATAAGGCTCGGACGGTGTATCGAGCGTTATGTTCTTGACAACCTCGAAACATTCGTTGACATCGTCGAAATCTAATCGCAGGTTGTCGAATCGTGACGAGAATTCGTCGAAATCCTCTTCTTTGTGATCATTGAATACTTTCAATTGCACTTTCAGATCTTCGGAGGCGTCTTTTTCAAGGCCCTGTACAGATTGCGATGTTATGCATTCTTACGATGTTTGAAAGCATCGAAATTTGAAATAGAAATCACAAATTACTCACATCCATCAAGTCGTACAGTCCATTTCTCATGAATTCGTTCCTCAGATGAATTTTGAAGTCGACTTCATCGGGCGTTGTTATGATTGCGTTGATGAATTGTAGGCAAACAACCTGAAAACGAGGATACGAGAGAGTTGTCAAAACCGAATATCGAATTATGCGTGAATATTGGTACATTGGAGATTTACGAATTACCTTGAGCTGCTCGTTATTGATTTGAAGCCCTTGTACGATGGGCGCAAAGCGTTCAGCATCCTTGAACTCTCCGTTCATGGAGATGGCTTCGAGAACTTTGCTATGGCCGTCGGGGGGGACGAGACAAGCGGCGGCCAGGATCCGAACGGCTTCCAGCATCACCATAGGATTGGACGTGTCTACAGATCGCGCCACCATCGTCAGAGCTTCGTTCTGCTTGAACACCTCCGCCAGGCCGATCGTGTTGTTCATCACGGCTTTTATGCATTTCAAACACTCCACTTGTATCTTGTCGTAGTGCCTGTTTTTTTTTTTTAGGAAAGAAAGCCAAACAGAGACAGAAGATTAGATGAAGATTGCATCCCCACTGATCATTGGAACACCAAAACTCAGAACACAAAAACTGATTTTTGATGTGGATGGTTATTCGGGTGTCTAATCCCCAAGGTATGCACTGATTCAACTTGGAAGAACTGAAAACTCTAACTGGGAATCGAACCCAGCAACTTTGGATCAGAAGATGCTGGGTTCAATTCCGGGTCAAAGTGGAAAATTAGTATCAGTTCTTGATTCCCTATAAATTCAAGAAATAAGTTCAACTCACGGTGACGTGTAGCATCGGTTCAGCGTGTGCAGGACAGCTTTCAGCCCTTCGGCGCCGAATTCTCGTACCCAACTGAGAGGATTACCAGTCAGTGCGATTCGGAGCGACTCGACGCACGTGTACAATTTGTTGAAGCTCAAGTCCGCAATGTACAGATACCTCACGAAATCGCCAGGCTTCTCAAAATTCGTACGAATTTGCTGCAAGGAAAAAATAAATAAAATCCACGTAAAATTTTTATTATTAATCTTCTTATGAACGATTTCTGCACGGGAGATAGATGGTAGATTTTTTACTTTAAAAATAATGTATTATATTATTGCGTGCTTTGTGATAGAACGAGACAAATATGCGTCTGCAGGATGTTCATACTTCAGATTGTCTTCCCTCAATTTTTCCGAAGTAAGCGGTTGGCGGAACAAATTCAAAAAAGCAAACTGAGAAAAAAGTAAATTGTTCCCCTACAAGCCCCTTTTCCAGATCGTTTTGGGTACCTAGTCGCCTCTCTTTATCTACGAATTCTACCTTCTTTATCTAAGAATTTTACCTCTTTCACCGGCCAGAAAAGTGGTATTCTATTTTCAATAATTTATATAGTTATGGATAGTCGGTTATCCACTGCCACTCAACAGGATTGAACTTACTCGGGCTTTAGATATCAACATCTTCTGTTTGTTTTCGAGAGTCATCGATCGAAGAGGTTGTTTCTTTTCATCGGACAGGTTCATCTCATTCTGGAATAAAGTTAGGAAAATCTATCAGGTAAGTGAGTGTTAGTGCGTATCTTAAGAAAGATCCAAGAATGCTGAAACATGCTCCTATATTATATTGATTTCAACTATTGATATTTAGCGCAATGTGGTTAGATTGGCACCAAAAAAAGCGCAGGGATGAAAAAAGTGCTAATTGTCCAAAATAAACAAACCAGCAGTTCTTCCAGCTTATCGTTGATCGTCTTCTCGTCCAATTCTTCAATGAATTTCTCCTCCTCGAGATAACGTTCATGTTCGTTCATGTCCCCTTCGGAGTGGGGCCGGGGCTTGTAGCCCCCGCCGCCACGTCCTCCCTCTTTCTTGTTGGGACGGCCGAAAATGCTGTCCAACTGAAAAATTACATAGGCACATTATTTCTCAAAGAAATGTACCAAAATTCAGGAACATGTCGGAAAAATAGTCGTGAAACTATGATTTCTATAATAAACTATGATTTCCAAAGTTTATCCTTTCTGGATCACCCTGTACAGTAAATTACAGTCTAAATCTAGTAACTGATCAAGTCCTAACTGTTCAAGTCCTTATGTATTCCGTGTAAATTTTGTGCCAATTTTTTGTGACTGGGATATTTGAGCTGATTTGGAGGCTACCAGGATAAATAACTATGAAAAACAAAATATGATATATCACGTCAAGAGGTAGGTAGGTACCAATTTTTTTTTCTAAATGACTTTGCGCCGCTCAACGACCTATCGGATTGTTAAATAGAGTTACGTAATTTCAGGCCGAGGAAATTACAAAAAATCCAATCATCGAGAAAAAAGCGAGGTATCCCGTACCAAACGGTAAAGTACAGAAGAATAGGCAAATCAATCTTACCGCTTTAAAATTGGGAATCATCGGAATGTATATTTGAATTTAACAACGAAATATTGACTTCTTCCAATATTGACTCGAGGTGACAAGCATTTACCCGGTTATTTACAACTAAAGCCAATCAATGGACCGGTTGCCCCCACCTGATCGGTCCGTCTCGAGAGATTCCTCGACCTAATCTAATCTAGTCAACAATACGATGGCACTCCTTGGCTCCCAAGGCTGCGCAAGCGAGAGGGGGGCACCGCCTTGTCGAATCGCGAAACTTAGATCATAGCCAGACTCAGGAATGACCCATACCTATCGATAGCCAGGTACCCAATAAAAATGCGGTAAATCGGTATAACAGTAATGATCAGGAATTTTTCTTGCACGTCGCCAATTCACGGTACGGGACTTGTTTCAAAACTGATTTGTGTAGTAGGTAGAGATAAATTTCCGAAAAATGATCAGCCGTCTTCTACCTCCTATGTCGAAATAATGTAAAACAAAAGCTACCAAAAATGGGCAAAATTTAGATCAATGGACCCTGTCTCTGAATTCATTAGATGCAAAGCACTCGCAAGACTTGAAACTCAATAACATTGGATCAATATTTAAACTATACAACGGATCATTATTGAATAATAAACCAAAATTGACAATTAAAAAATTAATAAAACTATCAAACTAATTTTACGTATTTTTATCTAATTTCCAGTAGGTAAATCCATTGAAATTGAATTCTGAATAAATTTTCTTTATTACTAATCAATAGGTATTTTGAATTTAACAAATCGACAGTCATAGTGTAAAAACCTGTAAGTGTACTTTCAAAAACTTTTCAGGAGGCCAAAAAAACCGTTTATTTCTATTTAAATGGACGTTTAGTTTATTGTTCCTTTTCTATTTCAAGCCAATAGCTGGTAGCTATCATTTTCACCAAAAATCGTTCTAACAGGTTTTTACACTATGACTGTCGAAATAAATTAATTAAAGAAATTCACTCAATGTAGGTTGGGAAAGCCTAATGCGGGTTGTTTGGCTGAGACAAGCCAGCTTCAGCTGAGTGAGTCTCTAAACCGATACACAAACACAACGAATTTATTTTTGGCCGGTTCTATTTTTGAAAGAAGCTGTAAGTACTTCCGCAGGTCAAAATGAGTTGGGTCCTCGTGAAAATAACTTTACACAACGCGCGGGAAACGGCAGAGAAATTCGAGAAGAGCAGCATTACCTACTCATCAGTGAATCATTGACAATCGCCACAGTTTAATAATCCATTTTTTAAGCATAAAATAATTAGGTCAAGCTAAACGTCATGACCTTGTTTTTCACGTCAAAATACACTGCCAATTTGCAATGGAAGTGAATTTCCCCCCCGTTTCAGTAGCACACACAGGTAAAATATTAGGGATCAAAAAGTGGTACCTACCTACCAAAGTGCTTTATCTTTGCACGCAGTTAACGTAGGTACGTATTTCCACAAAAATATATAAAGCATCTTCAATAGGTATTTGAACTATGATCTAAATTCATTTATCTCTCTGGAAGCCATATCGGACGAACGGCTCAACCCGATATGCTCAACGACGCAATGGGAAGGTTATGGGCAGCTCGAAAGATTCGATTATCAAATCCTGCACCATTTGAGTCGCGGGCAGGCGTGTCCAGCCGTTGCGGCACTCAACCAAACACGTTATCACTATGGCTCGACACGCCCACAGACGGCAAGAATTGCTGATCATCGAATCTTTCGTGTCGGCCCTAACAGCCCAGTCTACGGCCTTTATGAGATTATTTTCAATACAAAATTTAACGCTGAATCCAGAAACGTCCTAGAAAATGGGAAAATCTGTTTAAAAGCAGAGAAATTCTTATGAAGAAAAAATTTATACGCCTATGGCGAAAAAATTGGCCCCCCATCGGTCTAGTTTCAGCCGAATTTTTATTTATTACACCCGTTACGATTCCGGATCAAAGGCAGCGGCTCGACATTTCAAAAACTAACCAACATTGACATCATCCAAAGAAAACTGAATTTCATCGTGCAAGTTCCGATACATGGTTACAAAAGGATAATGGTTCTGTCAATAATCTGGAGCGGGTACCCATTGAGGACCATGATGGTTGATATGTTATCAATCTCCACAAAGAGCCAAGCGAGGCCTATGGCCAGAAACTGCTCATACTCAAATGCATGACTATCAACTCATCGCACTCAAGGCTAACGCATAGAGATGCATCAAGGGTGGCAACAGCAATACTAGCCTAATTACGAAAGTCTCTAATTGAAAAACTTACAAAGCTCTTGTTTCTGTCTTGTCTCGACATGATGAAACATCAAACGTGAGTGGTAACGCAAAATGTACCTAAAACAACCGAAAAATGGGTACAAGTGAAAAGGAGGCAATGTGTGATAAAGCAGAATCAACAAGTTGATGTGTCAACAAAGCTTGAAGTTAGCAAATTATACAGAACTTTTTAAATCAATTATTACTCAATTTCAAGGCTTGATAAAACGCACGTCATCCCAAACGAAAACATGGACAAAGAACAAGACAAATCGACGAATAAACTCAAAAACTCACAAGGAAAACCGATGTGGGGCAACTCCTCAACCACTGGTTGAACCCATCGAACGCAAGTGCACCACGATTTAAACTCAGGAAAGCTTTGGTTTTTATCAAAATATACGAATAACGTGGCACTAGGATCCTATTTCGGTACGAATCACAAAATTTGGCTGTGAATTAGACGGCAATAAAAGATTCGCACGCACAAAACGACAATGATACGGAAACTAATCTAATGTCTGAGATCACACGAAAGGCACGTAGAGGTTGCACATCGATTCCGCTAGTTAACGGTCCCATGTGATAAAAATGACCTCTCCATGGACCATATTCTTGTAACGCCAACCGAAGAACGAATTCTCGTAATTTCAGAACGCTAACATTTTAATAAAAATTACGTAATTTTCTGCATTAGGTGAAATCAGAAACGAGAATGAAAAATGAAATCTTAAAATTCATGAGGGATAAAAATCGATATCACAACAACAATTTTGCTGCTACTATCGATTGATGCGTCTGTAATTGATGATCGATATTACGGTCAAATTAAATAAATGATTAATGAGAATAATAAAATTTATTTTTTACTAACATTTGAAGTATTTATTGATTATTTTAATGACGAACCCTCGGGGCGTAATAGAGGAGACAAACGTCATTAATTTTGATAACTCTTAAGACATGCAAATGACTTCACCTGGAGCTTAAAGTAGAAAAACTGTCGAAAATTCTTAAGAAAATATAATCGAAAAGGATTTCACTCTCACCCTCAACTCCGAATTCTACCTATCTAAAACACTGGCAAACGTCAAAAAAATAATCAAAAATGTTCAATGTATCGCCAAAACAAATTATCGATAGCATGCGGTCGATAGTAATCAGAGAAAAATGCCGCCCCTGGGTGAATCCGACTGAAGCGCTGCCTAGCGACACTGCCGTTAAACTTAGTCTGCCGCGCTTCCCCAGGAATGCGTTCGAATTCAACTTGGTAGGTAAGTTATCCGCATAAAATCGAAATACCCACGTCTAGATATCGGAATATAAAAAATATCCGCGTTTTCGGCGAGCTAAAACTTTTACTCGGACACTTTTTCTCAACAAGTGTCTGTGAGTATTTATAACCAGTGGTGCGTAGATAACACATACCTAATACTTCCATATTTTGAAACGTATAATTGTGACACAATTTGACCATATTTTGACTGCTTTTAAGGGTGTTAGGTCAAAAAGATCAAAAAATTCGCTAATTGAATTTTAAAATTCGCCCAAAATAAAAGTACGCCATATTATCGGATTATAAAAAATATCCACATATTCTGCAAGGTAAAACAAAGATTTTAAGACCAAGAACGCTCAAATCGGTTTATTTTTGTGGCTGGAAAAATTTAGAATAGAAAACACTAAAAATGCAAATATATAGGAAGTACTATGAGTTATTCAAATTCTGACTAAACAGGGTGTTAGGCCTTAACGAGACAAACATTTCAGTTCAAGAAATTTGAAAAAGGTTGAGAATTGAGGGAGCTAAGGCAATTTTTGTAAATGACAAATGGACGCAAAGACACTTGTTCAGGAAGTAATTCTGAGTATGAGAAAAAGTTTTTTCTGAAGCTCCGTTCCGATTCTCGATTTTAGGACATTCTAATACTTCCATTAACTCGGTAAATATGGAAGTAAAAATTGCCATAGCTCCCTCAATTCTTAACCTTTTTCAAATTTCATGGCCATTTTTTTCACTCCGGTAGCTTGACATAAGCGCCAACTTAGATCCTATTGTAGACTTCAAATAGGATCAAAATCAAATCAATATCGGATCAGAATTTCGCGTGGCTGTCCAAGCATGGACGCAAGTTAGAAATATGGACGTAATCTTGCGGTGCATACCTATTGCGTGCGTGCGGTGTTGTCTGCGGACCACCCGGTTTTGATTGAAAGCCTGCCTTGAAAGCAGAAGGCGCCGGGTTCGAATCCCGCCGGAGAGTGAGGTACCGCTCGCTTGCCTCACTCGCCGGCCTTTCGTACGTGTGATCGAACCCGTCAGGCTATCCCGTGCCGCATCCCTTCCAGTCCCTACATGCCAGTACCAGTTCCAGGCCGGCGGCAGAAGAGGGCGAACAGGATTCCTTTCCAGTCAGTTCTTGGCTGTCTGGCTTCTGCGTCGGTCCTTTCGATCACAGGGAAACCGCGAGTGACTCGGGCCAACAGAGCAACCTGGAAATCTCCTTCCCGGGACAGCGTATGCTAAAGTGAACCAGCCGACCACCTGTGGAGTGCGTGCCTTAAAATTTAAATTTATATTTAATATTATGGTGTTCCGCGAATAAATTCGGCGCTTTTGAACCGTCATGATACCGACTCGGTGTTTGTCTCGGTGAAACTGTTCCTGTGGAGACACAGCTGTCGCATGCGATTCTGGACAGAAGGTGAGCTACCTTTACTCAGTACCTACCTACCTACCTTGTCATACGAGGTATTGATACCTGCATACCTTAGTAATACAAGCATGAATGGAATGAAATCCCTTGTACCTTCAAGGTAGTACCTTGGCGGTAGTACATACTCAAAAATTTAACGGTAAATACGACAGTCAGTGAAAGATGAGATTTAAGCCGCACTCAGTTCCCATTTTATGTTAATAATTAACACGATAATTAATCTAATAAGTAATTATTACGATAATATTAAGATTTTGAGGTTTTTCTGCAAAAAAATTCCAGACTATGTCAGTCACTAATTTATTGACCTATTTATGACGATCGGTCCTCCCTTTTATAGCATTTCCAAGGCTATTTGGTTGGAAAACTTCTCAATTTGATTCGGAGAATTCTCAAATTGCCGTGAAAAATTCTCAAATCGCTTCGGACAGTTCTCGATTCGGTTCGGAAAAATCTCAATTTGACTTGGCTGCGTGCCCGTCTTACAAAAATGGTCATAGCTTTCTCAATTCTCAACCTTTTTTCAAATTTCTTTAACCAGAATTTCCGTCTCGGTGAGACCCCTGTTTAACCGGAATTCGAATTACTCACATTACTTCCCGATATATTTGCATTTTTAGCGTTTTCTATTTTATTTTTTCCTTGCCACAAAAATGGACCGATTTGAGCGTTCTTGGTCTTAAAATCTTTGTTCTACCTCGCAGAATACGTGGATATTTTTCATATCCAATAAATTGACGTATTTTGCTTTTATGAGAGTTTTAACATTTGAATGGTGAGTTTTTTTATATTTTTGGCCTAAACAGCCTCAAAATAAGTCAAATTATGATCAGATTGTGCCAAAAATTCAAGTATGAAAATATGGAATTATTGTGACGTTGAGCTCATGCCTGACTATGTAAAAATATCCTACAACTTGTGAGTTGAACTATTTTAGTTATTCTTCTAATCCTGGCAATTAATTTTTTTCTCCATGAAATTGGCATTCTGTTCGAGAAAATCCGATTCATCTGCCTATGCCTAGTTAATAATTTTGTTTTCTATTTCTTCTTTCGTCGGAGGTCTATCCTGGCGGATAGTAATTAGGTGGCCTCGCGTGTCTAATGGAGTTATTTTTTTCCTGCCTAATAGTAGGTGGACTATCTTATTTAGATGGCTGGTCCCTTCTATAGCAATCCTATTCGACATATCTAGTTATAGGATACTGCATTTTGCTGTAGGTTGGTATAGTACCTACCTACTCGAATATCCGGGTGAAGGGAACCTTTCGAAGTCAAGCTCTCTGAATTATACCACTTTAGATGAGTTTCGTGTACAAGGGAATTATATTTTGGGTTTTTTTGTAGATAGGTACTAACGAGAACATTGAAAGGTACCGCACCGGGAGTAATTTAGGCTTGCACAGGGAAAGTACCTAGGTACCTTGAGACCGTCAGCATTAGGATGCTCGACATTGAAGATGTTAATTATTGTGACAAGAATATGTGAAAGGCGTATCCTAACTATTCGAGAGCGACAGCACATTACTTGTGATACCTCAGCTCAAGGATGCTTAACGACAACACGCCACGACGCATGTCAAAATAATAGAGGAGGAAAAGTGACTTCGTATCTCTATCGGAAAGGGTAAAAATGCGTGGACTGCATAACAATAATTGAGAATTATTCTCACTTAACGGCGATTTTCTTGGAATGTCAAAAATGGAGATACGAAGTTTTAACTTACGAGGGCCGAATGGCACCATGGAAGGCGCAGTGTTGATGGGGTGGGGTGGGGCATGCGCAAGAACAAGCAAAGCAATGCGATGAGGCGCGTCGGAGGCCAACAGCCACCAAGAAGAGGCCGGCCCGCCGCTGTTTCCCTTTCGAGCCGACCTAGCGGTAAATTTCCTCTTCTCCGGCACCGAGGGCCAACAGTTGCCGAGTTGAAATATCACGAGTGCTCACATCACCACTTTCCTTTTCTCAGTTTGCAGAGTTCCTAGTTGACATACATTGACAGCATATAAAATAAAAATTTCAAGACCTAGAACCCTCAAATCGGTTTGAGATCAAAGTCAACTTCGAGATCAAAGTCAACTTCAAGATCAAAGTCAACTTCGTGTTCAAACTCAACTTCGAGATCAAACTCAACTTCGTGATCAAAGTCAACTTCGAGATCAAACTCAACTTCGAGATCAAAGTCAACTTCGAGTTCAAACTCAACTTCGAGATCAAACTCAACTTCGAGATCAGAGTCAACGTCGCGATCAAACTCAACTTCGAGATCAAAGTCAACTTCGTGTTCAAACTCAACTTCGAGATCAAAGTTTACTTCGAGTTCAAACTCAACACAAAGTTTACTTCGAGTTCAAACTCAACTTCGTGATCAAAGTCAACTTCGAGTTCAAACTCAACTTCGAGATCAAACTCAACTTCGAGATCAAAGTCAAGTTCGTGTTCAAACTCAACTTCGAGATCAAAGTTTACTTCGTGTTCAAACTCAACTTCGAGATCAAAGTTTACTTCGAGTTCAAACTCAACTTCGAGATCAAACTCAACTTCGAGATCAAAGTCAACTTCGAGATCAAACTCAACTTCGAGATCAAAGTCAACTTCAAGATCAAAGTCAATTTCAAGATCAAACTCAACTACGAGATCAAAGTCAACTACGAGATCAAAGTCAAAGTCGTGTACAAACTCAACTTCGAGATCAAAGTTTACTTCGAGTTCAAACTCAACTCAAAGTTTACTTCGAGTTCAAACTCAACTTCGAGATCGAAGTCAACTTCGAGATCAAACTCAACTTCGAGATCAAAGTCAAGTTCGTGTTCAAACTCAACTTCGAGATCAAAGTTTACTTCGTGTTCAAACTCAACTTCGAGATCAAAGTTTACTTCGAGTTCAAACTCAACACAAAGTTTACTTCGAGTTCAAACTCAACTTCGTGATCAAAGTCAACTTCGAGTACAAACTCAACTTCGAGATCAAAGTCAACTTCGAGTTCAAACTCAACTTCGAGATCAAAGTCAACTTCGAGATCAAACTCAACTTCGAGATCAAAGTCAACTTCAAGATCAAAGTCAAGTTCGAGATCAAAGTCAATTTCAAGATCAAACTCAACTACGAGATCAAAGTCAAATTCGTGTACAAAATCAACTTCGAGATCAAAGTTTACTTCGAGTTCAAACTCAACTCAAAGTTTACTTCGAGTTCAAACTCAACTTCGAGATCAAAGTTTACTTCGAGTTCAAACTCAACTTCGAGATCAAAGTCAACTTCGAGATCAAACTCAACTTCGAGATCAAAGTCAACTTCGAGTTCAAACTCAACTTCGAGATCAAAGTCAACTTCGAGTTCAAAGTCAACTTCGAGTTCAAACTCAACTTCTGATACTGATAATACGTGACAAGCTGATAATATGTGATAATAATTTTTTTATTCAGAGTTTGTATTTAAAAAAAGTTTAAATAAATGGGTCGTTTAATTACGTTAAATGTATTCCGCCCTAGCTGGGAATCGAATCCGGCATCTCATATAATTCTTATTCATTCTGCTATTACGAAATTGGTTTAATAAAGTAAATCAATTTTAATGAATTTTGGAGGTTTAAATTGGTTATTGGTACCTATTAAAAGTTAAGATAAAAGATTTTCTCCAATAAAATAAAAGTTTGCTATGCCAAATCATAACTAGAAAGGCACCGGACAAATCCTGCTATCGCAGAAAAGCAGTAACTGCTTGCTGATAGGTGCTATTGCACCAGTTTTTTTTATCTAATGTATTTTTTAATATTTTTTAACCAAAAAGTGATTGAGCGAGAGGAAATTAACTGTATAAATACGTTCAATTAATTCGTTAATTAAGATTGGAAATTTTGGGAAATACACAGTTTTTTGTCTCTCCTGAAAAGTTGGGAAAACTGCGATAGCACCTATTAGTTCTTAAGCGACGATTTGCGGCTTGATAAGTGGATGGGAAAAACACGATGTGTGAACCATTTACCCACTTTGTTTTCGTTTTTAAAATACCTGAATTGAGATTATCTATCAGCATGGATTTTCACACTCAGTTAATAGGGAATCGTGGAAATTTTGAAAAACGATCACTTCTTCCATCTGCTTGTGCACGTTTTAAATCTATCATTGAATTTCCGTGATCTGGGCGCATACCTAGTTTGGTTTCCATCTGCCAGTGCCTGACGCGATCTTTTTCAAAATAATTAATCCCGCTCTCCGTTGATTCGCTATGGTGTCAAGAACCCTGACTCAGGATGATCTCTGATTTTTGGCACCTGGAATTTTCCGAATTCTTCGGTCACAGATACGCCCTCTTTGAGAAAATCCACATGAAACGTCAGGGCGCCGTGATCAGAATGGCAGAAATGTTGGCCAATGAATGGCTGTCTTTGTAGATCTCTTGGGACGAGATTAGGCCGCATTCCTCGTAGAGCTTGTGATTCGTTCATTTTCTTCTCATTCATGGCCATCGATACGTTTATCTCGAATGTTATGATGCTCATACAGCAACCATTGTTGCTTTGCTCTCACCGTAACACAATAATACGCCGATGTTTTGTCCGTAAATGTTTTGGACAAATTTTTTACAAATACATGGAATATTCTGCAGCTGTGGGGCACTGGAATGTAAAATCGAGCAAATCCAGATTAGTTATGGTGAATTTTACCGCTAATGAGTTTGAAGGCGAGGCAATCCCCTTAGTCCTATGCTTCTGAAGAAGCAGCCATGTTCTTCAATAGCTCTTGGAAGTGGAAGGACTTCTCTGGACTCATCCTGAGCCAAAGTAGGAGGGTCCCCCTTGCAGGTATGCGCATTACGTCACGAAAGAGGAGACTTGCCTACCGGTTCGTTCCTCCTATGGATCCTTCCGCAACTCAAGCGCATGCGCAATCTTGGCTATCTTCTATTAGCCGCTCACCCTCGCTCCTTTCTCGAGTTCTGTCAGATCTTCTTTCGATCCTTCGAGTTCAGAACTCCCGGCTTGACGACTTCTCATCCGCCGAAGTAGACAAAATATATTCAAATTGGGTCTAAAATTGACGTGTATGGAAGTAATGTGTGCTATCTACGCACCACTGGTTAAATCAAGAATACTCGGTTAGGTGTGCGGAGGAAAATTGCGAACCAGCGTAGGAACAGTTTTGTTGCTCATAGGTCATTGGATACGAAGCGTGGGCGTAGAAATTTTCTTTGTGGTCCCAGCATTCTGTGGCGAATTTTCTAAAAACAGCCCAATAGACGAAGAATCACGTTTGGCTGCAGGGTCCAAATGAGAAGTTTAAAAGGTAGTTCTTTCCTTCAATTATAATATAATATATACCTACCTATTATATTGTAATCTATATGGGGGTCCGGTGTGGATGAGCGGTTTCCGTTGTATCCGGTGCACAGCTACGGATCGGGGGTTCGATTCCCCCCCCGCCTGCCCCTGGAATATTTGTGGACCTTGCAGTCTCATCCTTTCAGTATAATAATCCTAACTGAAAAACGCCTTCGTCATGTCAGGCCCGGTCGAGGTCATAAATCTTGACGTAAAGCAAAATTTAATTTTATATATTATATTGTAATAGATATACCTATCGTCACTTAAGTTACAACACCGCCTAACTCAATTTTTGGCGAAAATGAGTTGGACACACCACTCGATAGATTTTTCAATAGCCGATATCATGGTAAAACTGCCAAGGAGATTGAACCAACCAGTGAAGAAGGAGATGGAGAAGAGACAGCACCGCTCAATGTATTTCCATGTTGAAATAATTAGTTTTTTGTACCTCCTGAAAACTTGGAAAAATTGAGTTAGGTGGTGTTAGAACTTAAGTGACGATAATATATTATATTATAATATTGCATTCACATCACCGGTAGCATTAAATGCTAGCGTTAAATTTTAATGGGCTTGTTCCTGGGGCGTGAGTGTAGGCATGTGCAGGCATGTGCCTTGCGTACCTATGCGCAGTGTAAGCTTTTGTAAACTATCATTCTTCTCAAAAGATCGGGACTTTTCTCGCAGATGGCAGGCCTATAATCTTGTCCCTTATTGACCTTCTGAAGGGCCTTGCATTGTATTATTTTGACCCTTTTTATTAGGTATAGCTATAATTTTTTTCTAATTCTAAAAATTGCCTGTCTGCCGGTATTACTACGAAAAACTAATGACAATTGACGCCTGTAGAAGACAATTACATAAATTGACGACCACGGTGGTAATGACCGGCAATGTTATAAAATTACCGATAAAAGGGTCCGAGGTCCCGTCTGGCGTTCGACCCGCATTGGGGAAACAGGACTTCCTCCCCTCGGGCCGCCCACTTGATATATAAAGAAGACAAAATAAAGATCCATTAACCATCGTTCACGTTTTCCAAGATGGGGGAGAATTGTTTACATCTGCGCCCTTCGTTATATTGTACGTTGTTGTGCAACGTCAAGCACTATCCTCAGCGGTTACGAACATAACATAAGTAGGAGTCCAAGTCCAAAACTTTTATCCCTAATTACAACATTCCTAAAGTAAACGCAAAAAGTAAAAAATCGCCGTTCTAGGCGTCGGATTTTTGCCCGATAACCGAAGTTGACCCGGGCATGCCTTGCCGCCTTCGAGGAGAGGCTCGAAACATGTCGCTCTTGTCTCATAGTAATTACAGTCATGTTCTAAACCCATAATATTATGCCCTTCGGGACGCCCAAGTCAAGTTTTTCTTTGTTTTAAAAAACTCTTGGTTTTTTATCATTTTTCTTCCCAAAACGTTCTGAATTGGATTTGGAGTAGAGCACTTATAAGGAGTGGCCTCCACTGCAACAAGAAGCTTGTGGGTGTAATGCATGAGCTCGGCCGGGTCTGAAATTATTCCTCCTCCAACGTCTGTTGAACTCTCCGAAATGTCCTTTATGTTGAAATACCTTCAAAAACATGGAAAAATCTTCCCACACCAAAATGAAAAATATCGTATTGAGTGGTGTCAATGGTGGAATTGAGGAATCGAGACAAAAAACAAAATTATGTACCAAAACAAAACCATTGTGCGTGCATACACAATGCTTCTATATTTTGACGCGTCAGTTTTAGACTCAATTTGATTATATTTTGACCACTTCGGAGGCTGTGTGGATCAAAAATGTAAAAAAAAACCTTTCCATACAAATTTTAAAACACCCTAAAATAAAAAAATACGTCCAGTTACCGGAATATAAAAACATCCGTGCATCCTGCAAGGTAAAAAACGAAGATTTTAAGACCATCTCAAATCGGTTGACGCTCAAATCGGTTCATTTTTCGTGGCCAGAAAAAATAAATTAGGAAACACTAAGAGTGCTAATACATCGGTGCTTTTGAGTTAGGTAGGTATTCGGATTCCGGTTAAACAAGGTGTGATAGGTTAAATAAAAGGCTAAATAAAACAGGATAAATATCCCAGTTCAAGAGATTTGGAAGAAGATTGCAAATCGAGGGGAATACGGCCGTTTTTGTAAATGTCCGCAACTAACTCCTACCTTAAGCCAAATCAAATTGTCTTCCTTATCCCCTTTTTCTCAAAAATTGGTCCTTCTTGGGTTCGGAAGATTTTTATTCTTTGAAACGATTGACACCCCCACCTTCGTCGACCAGGCGCTTAACTAGGATGTGCCCGTTTGAACCGCTCGTTCCTACTAATTGGCGAAGGTTATCGGCAGTTCCCAAAGGTAGACGAACTCCCTTCCATCCCGCAGCCGCAGGATGACCCAGATTTCGCACCTTGCGCTTCTTCAGCCGGTCAAACGCGTTTCGCTTCCTTATTTTTACTCGAAATGGAAGTTAAATCTCCACCCTGAATCAAAAAACAGCACCGCCGGCGGCCTTGAAACGCTTTAAGGTCTTGGAAAACCAGTGCCTAACAGTGCCCGACGTGGCTGAGAAGAAAGAGAAGAAGAAGGGAAACCTGTGGTGCGTTGACTTCCATATTTTGATGCGTAAAATTTACTACAACGATTAAACTAAATTTAATGTAGTTTAATCGTTGTAGTGGAATTTATAATTTAATTCTTTTAAATTTCATCGCAATTATAATTTAGCACTGCGACGACTTCGATTCGCATTCGCTTTTCATCGGCAGATGGCCTTGCGCGTTTCTCCGTCGCTGGAAAACTGCCCGGCCCTGGCGCCTTGGCGATACACATTATGCGAGGCCTTGTTCTCACAGCCACCGTTGCTAACTGTGAAACTCGTCGGGGATTTCACACGAAACTGATCGTCGAAGGTTGCTCAAACGACTTATTGTGAGCCACCAGCAGCAGCAGCAGCAACGAGATTCCCAATAGAATAGAAACTGTCCCAAAAGGAACGGGCCTCACGTGCGAAGGGACCTGCGCAAGATTGTCCGCCTCTGCCCAGCTCTTGACTGCCTTTGGCTAACAAGACGAACAAAAGCCTTCCTCCAGACTGCGCCCATTTTCGCAGTGGCATCCAAGGTCTTGCAATCATTTCGCTTGTATACGGTTTTTATGCGAGTTACATTCAATACCTACTTCCATAGTTGGGTACATGAATTTTCGTGAACAAATCGATTGTACGAGGGTCGTCTCAAAAGTAAGGTTCCCTATGCTATAAAAAATTCAAAAAAAATTTTTTTCAAAAATTTTTATTGCTTTGTGTTTAGTAACATCATATCACTTTTCAACATAATTCCCAGCTCGATCGATGCACTTTTGGAACCGGGGGAGCAATTTATGTATGCCCTCCTCGTATTTTGACTACAATCCGGAGGCCATACGGATCGAAAATGTCGAAAAACGCGCTAGTATGCAAATTCTTCTACATAAAACAAAGATTTTAGGACTAAAAATGCTATAATCGGTTCATTTTTTCAAAAAATAAAATAGAAAACTTGAAAGGTGCCAAAATATTGGAAATACTATGATCAATTCCAATTCCAGCTGAACAGAATGATGCGTTTTGCCGAGACGAACATTCTGATTCAAGAAATTTGAAAAAAAGGGGAGTGCGTCATTCCGTCTACACTTCAGTGCGTCTAAAAAATAGCTTCCGCCAAAGCGTCTAACATGATAAGCGGGTCACAGCGTCTAAGATCGATCACAATCCTCCGTATCGATAGTAGGATAGTGTACCTCAACTTGAGACACTTCTAGAATGGTTACAGAGCTGCCGCCAGGGGCGTAAAATCGTACGCTGTTTTTAAGCTTGCTTAACTGTTGCTGTCACACGCCTCCCCATTGTAGGACCTGTCATTTGTTGACAGTGTACAAAATTCACTTATGTTAGCACTTGGTTAGTGGAATAACCACAGAGTTGTGAATAAATAATTGTTATAACTTATATTTAGATCTATCCGTTTAAATAACATGGTTTTGAAAGTAGATTACGTGTCACATAAGCAGATATTGTAGCTCTCAGCTATTCATGTAGGACCTAAGGATGCAATCGTCTAGCCGTGGAAGATGACTGTTTCTGTCATGACTGTTTCAAGATGTAGGAGACATTGGAAGCTAGTGTTTCGGTAAGTCAGTGAACTGTATTTCATTTCAGTAAGATGCCGTTTTCATAACTGAGGCTATGAGCCCAATTTTTGCCCCCTTGGCAAATGTGTTGGCTATGTTGACCGGTTTGTGTTCGCCAGGTCCACTATTACCAAACATTTACCAGCTCGTTAAGATTACCAGAGTGTGGGAGGCGGATCATTGCCTTTCGAAGCCTCCTTTCTAATGAGTTTGTCCTTTCATGAGTTTGTCGATAGACCGGGTTAAATCGGCCTGTGATAATGAAGCATCTGAGTTCCTCAGGACCCAACCTCAGTTACAGAAACGGTTTTCTTTTAAGGTCTCACGGGTAGTTCAGTGGCGTCGTCTTGCGTCTCTAGGTACAGGCCACGGCCGGAGGTATGGGCTAGATTTCCATTGGTGGCATGAAACATTCCATAGCCATGCAGATAATCTTTCTCCAATTAAGATAATTTCGAGATACCCTGAGTACGAGGGATGACATGAATTATAAGACTATGGGCAAAAATGTTTATGCCACCTATGGGAATTAAATCCCACCCTGGGTATAGCCTGCAGCTAGTCAGTCGGGCGAGCCACTAAGCTGCCCCGGAGGTCCAAACGTAGAGATGTTATTGAATGCTATTGCGTTTCCAAGCGGAATTGAGAATTTTCCTAGTCAGATTGAGAATTGTCCAAACCAAATTCAGAATTTATTTTTCCAGTGTAGGTACCTAACTGCCTTGGAAAATAAATTCCAAATTAGGTTTGGAAAATTCTCAATTTTGTTTGAAATGTTCTCAATGAGGAACATGCATGAAAAAAAATAAACTGTTTTTTCGCCATAATATTCCTTGTTAGGCTTCGAAAATGGTGTTATGGTGGATGACGGTTCGGAAAAGAGGTAATTAAAAGAGGAGGGAGGCTTAGTGAAAATCGCAGATTTGAAGTCGAGCGGGAAAATGGCCAGCCTCAAGGTTACACAGTGTGTGTCATCTTCCCGTGAACACCAGTGCAACCTCATCCGAGTTCATGCGTGTATGCTGTGATAGGACGGCGATAACGGATTTTTTGCCGTTACATTAAGAAACTACGCGCAGTCTTGCCCGCACAGTGACGTCATACGGTTAACCGCCACATTCAAAAGGGCACTTTTCGTTAGCGTTTTTCACCAGGAAAAATGTTGTTTTTTCGTTGTAGACCATCACTACATCATTTTCGCATCCTAAACAGCATCATTCTGGCGGAAAAAATGGATTTCGTTTTTCATGCATGTTCCTCATTCGACTTGAAAATCCATACATCTGTAGGTTTATTAACCGAACATAGTTATTATTTATTATAGGTACTATATACCTATATTATAAGATTATATCCGAAATGAAACCCTGGATTGAAGGGAGCAGAAAAAATATGGTTCTTGAGCAATGGGATTGTATTTTGTTTGCACAAGATTGTATTGTAAGCCCTCAGTTATAGTAAACCCTGCCTTGTGCCTAAATTGTTGACTTAATTCACAGGAGATAAGCTGCGAAGTCGCAAAATGAGGAAGCGTCAATGGATGGCAACCTGAAGCGAGATTAACCACTACGAAGTGGACCTACATACCTACCTACTTCCAACCATTGATGGAAAAGCTAACGTTGAAGTAGTCACAACAGCTTCTGAATTTCCATCGACTCAGCATTTTCCCAAAGGCCTAGCTGGATTATCTGCTCGAGCAGTTTTGAAATATTGGACTCTGAAAATTGATGAGAGGAGAATTGTGATGTGGACATACCTGATTTCGGTTTATTTTTCAATAATAATCCATTGTAATCGTCCATGATGAAAAATGTTCTAACCTACCTACCCTGAAAACTGTATGGTTTACGTTGCAAAGGGCGTAGAATTCGAATTTGCAATTAAAAAAGATCCTTCCGTCTCCCGTGAACACTTTTTCTCCCAAACGGCTGGAGATAGTTTTCAAAATTTTCAGGAAAAATTACCTTGTTCCAGGAGAGCCCCAATTCTTTAGCCAAGCCAATCGTTCGGTTTTGAGCCCTTCCAAATAATTGTTGAAATCTTGAAAAAATTGTGTTTTTCCAAACTCTTCTCTGACTTGCAAGTAAATTGTTTTATTCGATAGCTCCTTTCATGCTGAATCTAATGGGGCCATTGCCAGATCAGTCGAGCTAAACTTTTTCACAAAATTTGATTTAATAATATTAGACTAGTTTTTAACATAGGCAGGTAGTGAGTGAAAATCAAACAAGCCACGTGAATGATGAACCCCTGTGTAAGAATTTGTAGCGTTTTTCTATGAAACAATTGATTAAACCGGTGATGTTTGGTTCATACATTTCAATAAATTTGTTTCAATTGAACTATTTTTTATTCTCATTCAATTCTTCAATATTACAGCATCACGATAATATCGTTGTATCATCTCTAGGCCAGCTCAAATAAATCTCTTTAATTGAGCCGCTCAGTAGCCAAATGGGATAAGTCCATTTTTTCCGATTTTTGTTTTATTGCGTCAAACGGAAGAAAATGTCATATTCTTCCAGTTGACGAACGGTGCTGGAGTTATGTTTTATTGTGTAATCGAACACAGAATCGAATGGTCGATTTTGTCTATCTTTAATCTTTTACAAAACTACAGCTCCAAACTCAAATACTTCGCTCCTGTGAAATTTGAAAAAATGGACTTATCCCACTTGGCTACTGAACGGCTCAATTATTACACTGTTCACCAGTGCATAGGTACCTATCAAATCGGAAACTGTTATTAACACCTACCTGCGTAATCTAATTATGTAGAAGAAGAAAAGAACGTTTCTCTGACTGGTCGCTGGAGCGACCCCACTCCTCGAGGAATTTGATCCACCGCACTGCCATCTCTGGGAGGTTGCAATTTCGCAGGTAGCTCAGGGTTATTTATTCAATTACTCAAAATGCTCATACTGCCGTGCTTAGGAAGAGTGCAATATCATCAAAAATACGAAATGCAAGAAAAGGCGTTTTTTAACCCTTTTAAGGTTCCCTTTTAATCGTTTTTTAACCATGCCACCTGTTTCTTCACAACCGTTTTTTCACAACGTGCAAAGAGCAGCTGCAATTAAGCTCAGAAAATTTCAATCTTTTCAGTTGTTTACGGCAAAATTCCTTAGCGATTTTGGAGGGAAAACGGCTGTTTCTGGAGAACTTAGTCCTGAAGGGGGTGCGTCGAAAAAATAACTTCCTTTCAGATTCCGACAACAGGGATGGCAGGCTCCGTATGAACTTCCTCTTAACGACGAAGTTCCTATGAACACCCTGAAATGGGTGAAACTGCTATTGTTCACATTGCCTACCTAGTAAATTAGTATTTTACATTGCCTCGTGCCCTCTCTGTGATCGCATCCCTCATTGCACAAAAACGACCCAATAACTCCTACATTAACAGCAACTGCATAAGCGAGCTTTGATTCGAAGATAAAAGGGACGACAGCATGCCACTCGTGGCACGCAATCGTCGGAAGAAGGGGGACTGTCTTCAAAGAAAACTTTGATTGTCTTCAAGTCTATCAAGATTGAAGGCCAAAGAATTGGCCGAAAGCCTTGGAGCGCAAAATACCAGCAATAGGTACCTAATAGAAGACGTTCTGTTGTTTTCAGAACTAAGGTACCTACCTACCTCTAACAAATTTAGGTAGGTACTTACTTGAAACCAGTGGTGCGTAGATAACACACAATACTTCCATATTTTGAAACGTAAAATTGTGACACAATTTGATCATATTTTGACTGCTTTTAAGGGTGTTTAGGCCAAAAATATCGAAAAATTCACTATTAAAATTTTAAAATTTGCCCAAAATGAAAAAACGCTACATTTTCGGAATGTAAAAAATATCCACATATTCTGCAAGGTAAAACAAAGATTTTAAGACCAAGAACGCTCAAATCGGTTCATTTTTGTGGCCGGAAAAAAATAAAATAGAAAACACTATAAATGCAAATATATCGGAAGTACTGTGCGTTATCCAAATTCCGATTAAACAGGGTGTTAGGTCTTGCCGAGACAAACATTTCAGTTCAAGAAATTTGAAAAAAGGTTGAAAAATGAGGGAGTTATGGCCATTTTTGTAAATGACCACAGACGGACAGACGGACAGACGGACAGACAGACAGACGGACAGACGGACGTAACGGACACACAGACACTTGTTCAGGAAGTGATTCTGAGTAAATGTGTATAAGAAAAAGTTTTTTCTGAGGCTCCGTTCCGATTCTCGATTTTAGGACGATTCCAATACTTCCATTTACTCTGTAAATATGGAAGTAAAAATAGGAGGGTGACCTACCTACCGTATGATTTTTCATGCCATCTGAGCCATATCATAAGTACCTGGGTAGGTGAATCGCGAGAAAACTCAAAATAATAGGTTTATACCAAAGACGGGATTTTTCAATTAAACTTAAATTGGGTTTATTAGCAAATTTTTTTTCAAAATGTTCTCGACCACTCGATTAATTAGTGAATTTCTCATGAGTTGGTCATTGACCAACCCTCAAGAAATTCACTAATTTATTAGCAAAGACGGGATTTTTCGCTTCAACTTAAATTGGGCAGGTAAACCGTAAGAAAACTCGAAATGACTTTGAAAATTCAAAAACCAAAGACAGGATTTTCCAATCAATCCAGTCTCATGCCAAAGCAAAGAAATACCATAAATTGATACCTATCACGCAAAGGCACCAATGTGTGGACGTTGACACACATGCGCTCTACGCGGATATATTCTCAACATCTTGAACAATCTCAAACCGAACGGCGAAGTAAAAAAACTTCCAGCGAATAATCGCATCCATTCAATCGATATATCGATCGATACATGAAATTAGTCACTTTTACACCCGCCAACACAGCGTCTACGCGACCGACCGTCGAAAAAATGTCTTCCGAAAAAGCGTCGAAATCACGAGGCGGGTCAGTCCGTCGAGAAATTATTTTAATCGATTAAAAAATCGATGTTACATCGCGTTCCTCCGTTGAACAAGTTCAACTCACTATCGATAAAAACGTCACTATCGATTGCTTTAATCTTAGTCGGACTGACCCGAATGTACTTTTCGACGCAAGAACTGATAAGAATTGTTAGACGCAGTGACTGATAAGAATTGTTAGACGCAGTGACTGATAAGGATTTTTAGACGCTCTGAAGTGTAGACGGAATGATATACACCCAAAAAAAGGTTCAGGATTGAGGGAGATAGGCCATTTTTGTTAATGCTCACAGACGGACATACCAACACTTGTTCAGGTAGTAATTTTCAGTATAAGTGTATTGGTATACATGGGGGTGAAAGTGTTCTCAGAATCTCCCCTGAGGTAGGTTGCCATGGAATGTTACCGAAAGCGATAGATTCGCAATTTTCAAAGAACTGCTGCGCTCCACGTCATGATGCGCACTGGAACTCCCTCTGTAGAACGCGATAATCCCAATCGGATCACCGCTTGGCGAGTTGTTGCATTCCCAAAAACATCCTCTCTTTCTGACACACCGTTGATTTGCAATTGCAATTTACGCATTTACGTGTGAATTTTAGACGAATTTTTTTCAGACGTATTGCCGGTCACTTATCAAATGAACTCTCGCATCGCTGCCCCGGGGCAATTACCCTAGTAAATAATACGCATCTATTTCTACATTACTTATCCGGCAATTAGAGCCAACCCGCCGAACCGAATCTTAATTATCAACGTATCTATGACCAATGGAAATGAGTCCAGAAGGAAAAGGAACTAATGACTTCGATAACCCAACATTCACACGTGGGAATGTGAGAGAACTCGGCCGATCTTCGCGTTCCATGAGAGATTACCATGACCTCCAAACCCACTGTTCGTGAACCGAGCATAGTCGTAAAAATATTTTATTTATTTCCAATTTACCATCGTAATTGACCACTATCGCTTCGAACCATATTCGAAAATGAGGTAGAAAACACTAAAAGTAGGTCTAAATATATCGGAGCTATTGAACGAAAATTTGAATTCCGGTTAAACAGGGGCATAGGGGGTTGTCGATTTGAAGAGGATTACAATACTTTCATTTACTCAGCGTCAATAGAAGGAAAAAAGACAGACCCTCGAGCTTTTCCGATTTCAGTTTCTTGACCTCGACGAGGCCGTGTCAACGATCTGCCAAAAGCCCCCGAGGAGACCATCAATCTCGAGCGCTCAAACAAATCTTTACGTGCGGCAAACGAAGTTGTAGTCAGGATGGGCCAATCAACGCGAGCTGCCCATTTCCTCCCGATGGATTTTGCGGTTGCATTCAACGGCTCCTCGCTGCGGTCCTTTCCTCTTGAGAAAAGCTATTAACAATCCCTCAGTTCAACGTTCTTCTTTTGAATTTCCGAAGATGAAGTCGGGGAACATTAGCTGATAGACGTACTGTCGGATTGTTCCTGGGAAAAATAAATCTCGTGAATGCTGTAGGGTGAGCTCGGTGCACAGGAAGGAGATTCTTTACCGACCCCTAATGGACCTGCAGGTGCAGTAGAGGAAAGATGGTCATTATGGACCCCATTTTTGTTTTTATGACCCCATTGCTGCACTAATGGCTTGATAGATGATCAGTTTTCTCAGTTCTCAACTTTCTCAGTACCGAAAATTGACTATTTACTGAAATATAGAATAGTTCTTGCCAATCGCTCAAAATAGTTATTGGGAAAGGTGAAATTTTCCAATCAAGCCCAAAACCCGCATTTCAGTAAAGCGTATCATGGATCCTAGTGATTGAAATAATGGACCCCTGCGAATTTTTCGCCAAAAATTGTTCATTTTCTGAAATAGGCCATGGCAAACTACCGGGGGGTCGAGGGATAGTTTGTCTGATCCGATTGACCGGGGATGTGGGTTATAAATACTAAGGATAAACCGGTCGGTGTAGCGGAAGTTCCCGGTTACATCACCTAGTCGCACCGGTCCCTAAACTGTATCACACTTTGAAGTTGAAGGAAAGAAATGAGAGCTTACTGAACCAGAACCAGTCTTCACTACCTGTTCAATATACATCAGGAGACACTTACCTACCCGTACCACGTAGATAGATAGGTGTACTAGATCGGACATGTTACCTTTCCAGAATTCAGCTCCAAGCGCTTAAATTCAAGATCGACGTCAAAAGCTTGTAAGTGGGCGTTCTTCGTTTTAATACAGGTTGGTAGGTACCTAGTTTTTGAATCCTCATTTGAAATTCTTCCAATTCGTGGTGCTTAGCCAGAGAAAAACACTCGATTCTTTAACTGATCCTGCTTCTTTCATAATTAAGTAAGTAAGTAAGTTGATGATGAAATGATTTTCCAAAAATTAACGAATTTATTGGTTTGACAATTTGGTTGAACGAGGCCGTCGTTGCCTCTATATTTGAGATCTTCTTGGCTGATTCTTCAGCTGAATGTTCCTGAAGAGAGATTACGTAAGTTGAGGATAAATGTAGGTACCTAAACCTATTATAGGTACCCTATGCTATTTTCGGTCGGCCATTGCCGCAATGAATCGAGAGACATAGTGGAAAGTAGAAACCGAATCTCGCACAGATTCCCGATGTGCCTTGACATTTTATTCTTTTACGTCAGACGTATCAAACCTCAAAAAGCTCTCGCTCCTCTCGTCACGACTCGACCCTCTTTCGCTCCTCAGTACAGGCACTCGACTGTTCCACGTATCACGACGCGTTTAACCGTGTTTCGCTGCAATTCTGCAAAAAACAGCCTCTAATCGGAGCGCAATGACAATATCATAATGGAAATGATAATTGACGTCTGCCAAGAGAGAGGGAGGTGCCAGGTTCGAATCCTGTACCTGAGATAAAATTTTTGCCTTCGCATTTTTTACCTATTATTTTTATACAAGTATGAAATTATTTTCCTTGTTGCGAAATTATTTGAACAAAAACTTTGTACGACTGTTGTTTACAGATGAAGATTTATCTACATAATATGTAGTCGATGATATCATGATGATAATGATAATATAGATATGTATTGTATACGTATAGGTACCTACCTATAGGTACAGAAATTATGACAGCATGATGTCTCCTGGTGTATCTCGGTCGGCAAGAAAGTGTTTCGTTTCAGACAGTTGACTTTCGTTGCGACTCGTTAAATCCAATTCACTTTTTGAGTTGAAACACGCTGACTCCACAAGAACTGTAAAGTTTAAGACAATCATCTTCTTGCTATGCTCAAAAATTGAGAATGGTCGAATAACAATTTTTATGAGTCAAACAATGTTAGCCAATTAAAATTATGTAGGTGTGTTGCAAAATAAACATTCAATATGTACAGCTTTATATCAAACCATATCAGACAAAACCGGCCCATATCAGACGACACCAAACCATATCGAGCGATATCAGATGATACCGGACAACATCGGGCCGTATCGGACTATATCAGACAATACTGGACCATATCGGGCAAAATCCAACCATATCAGACGATACCAGACAACTTCGGGCAAAATCCAACCATATCAGATGATACCGGACCATATCAAACAATACCTACCGAACCATATCAGGCTCTATCGGACCGTATCGCGGACCCCATCAAACAACATCGTAGAACGGTCAAAAGCCGCTTGTTAGTCATTCTGTTATGAGCCGTTATTGACAAAAATAGCGAGAAACTGTTTCTAACATCAATGTCTCATCGATGACGAACCTAGTTCCAGTCGTACAGTCTGAAAGCTAAGGCAGAAATGCCGAGAAAAGAGAGACCCGACTTGGCCCCGTCTGCTAACTACCGAATAACGGTACAGCCCGCTACCGGTCAATTCCCAGTCAAAGCGCGTACTTTTGGTTCCTACTTGAACCTCTGGCCAGTGAAGAGGAACACATCAGACCGCCGCCGTATCTGGTGCTAAATGTAAATGAATAACCCATTTACGAACAGCCATTCATGCGTTCTGCATAAGTACTGTTAAAAGATTAAAATCATGTCCGCAGTTGAATTGGTCGGGAACGCAGTTTGACTCGTCAGTATGAGAAATGTGTATGGTATGTCTGCCCTCGCCATCAGAGGAAATTTGTATGAGGCCGTTAGGTATGGTCTATTTGACAAATTCATGAACCAATCGGACTCGATCGCGAGGAACAAAAAGATGAACCCAAACATAGCATTGCGTTAACCCGAACTCTCGAGGGAAAAACAGAATGTGATTCAGAAACGCAAACTGAAAGTCAAACTCAAACTGATTCTGAAAACTCTGAAACTGAAATCATAATATGATTATGACATAATATTGACATATTATGTCAAACTGAAACTGATACTCATAATCAAACTCATATGCCAAACTGAAATTGAACCGAAGCTCATACTCATAATCATAGGGAAATCACACTACTCATAGGGCTACTCGAAATCACATTCGAACTCATAATTTGACTGAAACTCGCATTCAAACACTTACTTATAATCGAATTTAAACTCAGACTCATTTAAACTGAAACTTGAACTCATAATCAAACGCAAACTGAAATTCAGTATCAAACTCAAACTGAAGATTAGCTTCAGTTTGAGTATGGGTTCGAGTTTGAGTTTGAGTTAGACTTTAGGTTTGAGTTGATTATGAGATGGAGTTTGATTATGAGTTTGAGTTTCAGTGTTAATTTGATTATGAGTGAGAGTTAAGGTTTGAGTTTGATTAAGAGTGAGAGTTTGTTTTTGATAGGTATCGAGTTTGATTATGACTTCAGGTTTGAGTTAAGTATGAGACAGAGTTCGATTATGCTTATGAGTTAAGCAATGTGATTATGTGTTTAAGTTTCAGTTTCAATTTGATCGTGATTTTGAGTTTAATGTTTGATTATGAGTGCGAGTTTGTGTTTGATTATGAATACGATGTATGCCTTTAAGTTTGAATTCGAGATCGAGTTTGATTGTGACTTAGGGTTGGATTTTGATTATGACTATGAGTTTGACTTCAGGTTTGAGTTGAGCATGAGATTGAGTTCTATTATGTTTATGAGAAATAGTTAGGATTTAAGTGTTTCAGTTTGAGTTGAATTATGATCTTGAGTGCTTTGTTTGTTTTTGTGTTTGATTATGAGAATGCGTTTTAGTTTGATCATGGGTTTAAGTTTGAGCTTGCGTTTGATTATGATTACTATGTACGACTTCGACCTTGAGATCGTATGAGTTTTAATTCGGAGTTTGATTATGACTTTGAGTTGGATTATGAGCGTGAGTTTCGGTTCTAGTTTGATTATGAGTTTGAGTTTCAGTTCGAATTCCAATTTGAGTTTGATTATTGAATGAGTTTCAGTTCGAATTCCAATGTGAGTTTGATTATTAGTACCTATGAGTTTTAGTTTGATTAAAGTTTGAGTAGGTATGAGTGTGAGCTTGAAGTACTGGTCTTTTGATCGATTTTGATTGGGCGAACGGCATACGCTCTTTATGGACTTACGCAGTCACTTATGGACTTACTTACGGTTACTTGATGGACGCGCATACGCTCTTTACGGATACGCTCTTTTATGGACTCGCGTCTTCCGCATACTGTTAGAGGGATATAAACATATTGTTTATCCCTGAAAACGGGAATATCTGACACACCTTTCTCCCTACTCTGCATCTAGGCTTCGCCCCATTCTTTTTCTCTTCTTCGTCCCGTTACCCTTTTACTTTGTACCCTTGGTAACCAAGGCTTGGTTACTCACTTATATGCAGTGTTGCCAAGTTGGGGGTTTTCCCCCCAAATTTGGGGGTTTTTCATCGCCAGAGGGGGATTTTGGGGGTGACATTTTTTTGGGGATTTTTCTTGGGGGTTTTTGAGGAAGTTAGGGGGACTAGGAAAAAGTTAATTAATTAAGAAATAACAGCAAAGTACAGCAATTAAATAACAGCTAAGACTGCCGCCGCACAGCTAATTGAATTAAAAGATAGGTACCTACTCAAATAAAGGTCATTTGGGAATTGAGATGTACGACTCCATACTTGCGGGTAGGTACGAGTACATAGGTACCTAATTTGAATTGATGTTTTAGTATGTTAATTGACTGACTCTACTGATCAGAAAGGGTAGTCAAATAGTTGATAGTTTTAGGTACTATTTAAAATTGTAGTTGTATGATATGGAGTTAGGTATATTTTATGAGAAAATAATATTTTTAATTTGTCCCTACCTTTTTGGTTTTTCGGGGATTTTTCCATATTTGGGGGGATTTGGGGGTTTTTTGACGTTGTCTCAGGGGTTTTTGACGGCCGCACCTTGGCAACACTGTTCTTCGCATCCCTCCCCCCACCTCAAACCAGTGTTGCCAAGTTGGGGGTTTTCTCCCCAAATTTGGGGTTTTTTTAATGCCCGAGGGGGATTTTGGGGGTGAAATTTTTTGGGGGTTTTTCTTGGGGGTTTTTACGGAAGTTAGAGGGATTGGTAAAAAATTGAAAAATAAATAAATAACAGCTAAGTACAGCAGATAAATGCCTACTAAGGCTGCACAGCTAGTTAGTTCGAAAGATAGGTAGGTACTCAAATAAAGGTGTGTAGGAGATTTAGATTAAAGTTTCGACTGGTTCTGGGAGCTACAGTTGTCAAAATCATTTGTCAAGTTTAAAGGTAGATGGGATAATAGGAAGTCGGAAAGAATGAGTATTAAATAATTTATAGTTCTGGGTGCAATTTAAAATTGAAGGTGTTGAATATGGAATTAGGTCTTGTTTAATGTGAAATAGTTTATTTTTAATTCCTTCTCAACTTTTGGGGGTTTTTTCGGGGATTTGTTTTTCTCATTTGGGGGGATTCGGGGGTTTTTTGACGTTGTCTCAGGGGTTTTTGACGTCCGCACCTTGGCAACACTGCTTATATGAGTATTTCCATTCTTTTTCCACCATAAAGCCATCACATACGCATACATGCACATGTGTTTGAATGGGTGTATATCATTCCGTCTACACTTCAGAGCGTCTAAAAATCCTTATCAGTCACTGCGTCTAACAATTCTTATCAGTCACTGCGTCTAACAATTCTTATCAGTTCTTGCGTCGAAAAGTACATTCGGGTCAGTCCGACTAAGATTAAAGCAATCGATAGTGACGTTTTTATCGATAGTGAGTTGAACTTGTTCAACGGAGGAACGCGATGTAACATCGATTTTTTAATCGATTAAAATAATTTCTCGACGGACTGACCCGCCTCGTGATTTCGACGCTTTTTCGGAAGACATTTTTTCGACGGTCGGTCGCGTAGACGCTTTGTTGGCCACTGTAAAAGTGACTAATTTCATGTATCGATCGATATATCGATTGAATTGATGCGATTATTCGCTGGAAGTTTTTTTACTTCGCCGTTCGGTTTGAGATTGTTCAAGACGTTGAGAATATATCCGCGTAGAGCGCATGTGTGTCAACGTCCACACATTGGTGCATTTGCGTGATAGGTATCAATTTATGGTATTTCTTTGCTTTGGCATGAGACTGGATTAATTAGAAAATCCTGTCTTTGGTTTTTGAATTTTCAAAGTCATTTTGAGTTTTTTAACGGTTTACCTGCCCAATTAACTTAAATTGGGCAACTCAAAAATTGAAGTGAAAATTGGGCAAAAACTCAAAATTGAAGCGAAAAATCCCGTCTTTGGTAATAAACCCAATTTAAGTTTAATTGAAAAATCCCGTCTTGGTATAAACCTATTATTTTGAGTTTTCTCACGATTTACCTACCCAGGTAATTATGACATGGCTCAGATGGCATGAAAAATCGTACGGTAGGTAGGTCACCCTCCTATTTTTTCAAGTACCTACCTAAATTTGTTAGAGGTAGGTAGGTACCTTAGTTCTGAAAACAACAGAACGTCTTCTATTAGGTACCTATTGCTGGTATTTTGCGCTCTAAGGCTTTCGGCCAATTCTTTGGCCTTCAATCTTGATAGACTTGAAGACAATCAAAGTTTTCTTTGAAGATAGTCCCCCTTCTTCCGACGATTGCGTGCCACGAGTGGCATGCTGTCATCCCTTTTATCTTCGAATCAAAGCTCGCTTATGCAGTTGATGTTAATGTAGGAGTTATTGGGTCGTTTTTGTGCAATGAGGGATGCGATCACAGAGAGGGCACGAGGCAATGTAAAATACTAATTTACTAGGTAATGTGAACAATAGCAGTTTCACCCATTTCAGGGTGTTCATAGGAACTTCGTCGTCAAGAGGAAGTTCATACGGAGCCTACCATCCCTGTTGTCGGGATCTGAAAGGAAGTTATTTTTTCGACGCTCCCCCCCTGGGGCTAAGTTCTCCAGAAACAGCAGTTTTCCCTCCAAAATCGCTAAGGAATTTTGCCGTAAACAACTGAAAAGATTGAAATTTTCTGAGCTCAATTGCAGCTGCTCTTTGCACGTTGTGAAAAAACGGTTGTGAAGAAACAGGTGGCATGGTTAAAAAATGATTAAAAGGGAACCTTAAAAGGGTTAAAAAACGCCTTTTCTTGCATTTCGTATTTTTGATGATATTGCACTCTTCCTAAGCACGGCAGTATGAGCATTTTGAGTAATTGAATAAATAACCCTGAGCTACCTGCGAAATTGCAACCTCCCAGAGATGGCAGTGCGGTGGATCAAATTCCTCGAGGAGTGGGGTCGCTCCAGCGACCAGTCAGAGAAACGTTCTTTTCTTCTTCTACATAATTAGATTACGTAGGTATGTGTTAATAACAGTTTCCGATTTGATAGGTACCTATGCACTGGTGAACAGTGTAATAATTGAGCCGTTCAGTAGCCAAGTGGGATAAGTCCATTTTTTCAAATTTCACAGGAGCGAAGTATTTGAGTTTGGTGCTGTAGTTTTGTAAAAGATTAAAGATAGACAAAATCGACCATTCGATTCTGTGTTCGATTACTCAATAAAACATAACTCCAGCACCGTTCGTCAACTGGAAGAATATGACATTTTCTTCCGTTTGGCGCAATAAAACAAAAATCGGAAAAAATGGACTTATCCCATTTGGCTACTGAGCGGCTCAATTAAAGAGATTTATTTGAGCTGGCCTAGAGATGGTACAACGATATTATCGTGATGCTGTAATATTGAAGAATTGAATGAGAATAAAAAATAGTTCAATTGAAACAAATTTATTGAAATGTACGAACCAAACATCACCGGTTTAATCAATTGTTTCATAGAAAAACGCTGCAAATTCTTACACAGGGGTTCATCATTCACGTGGCTTGTTTGATTTTCACTCACTACCTGCCTATGTTAAAAACTAGTCTAATATTATTAAATCAAATTTTGTGAAAAGTTTAGCTCGACTGATCTGGCAATGGCCCCATTAGATTCAGCATGAAAGGAGCTATCGAATAAAACAATTTACTTGCAAGTCAGAGAAGATTTTGGAAAAACACAATTTTTTCAAGATTTCAACAATTATTTGGAAGGGCTCAAAACCGAACGATTGGCTTGGCTAAAGAATTGGGGCTCTCCTGGAACAAGGTAATTTTTCCTGAAAATTTTGAAAACTATCTCCAGCCGTTTGGGAGAAAAAGTGTTCACGGGAGACGGAAGGATCTTTTTTAATTGCAAATTCGGATTCTACGCCCTTTGCAACGTAAACCATACAGTTTTCAGGGTAGGTAGGTTAGAACATTTTTCATCATGGACGATTACAATGGATTATTATTGAAAAATAAACCGAAATCAGGTATGTCCACATAACAATTCTCCTCTCATCAATTTTCAGAGTCCAATATTTCAAAACTGCTCGAGCAGATAATCCAGCTAGGCCTTTGGGAAAATGCTGAGTCGATGGAAATTCAGAAGCTGTTGTGACTACTTCAACGTTAGCTTTTCCATCAATGGTTGGAAGTAGGTAGGTATGTAGGTCCACTTCGTAGTGGTTAATCTCGCTTCAGGTTGCCATCCATTGACGCTTCCTCATTTTGCGACTTCGCAGCTTATCTTCTGTGAATTAAGTCAACAATTTAGGCACAAGGCAGGGTTTACTATAACTGAGGGCTTACAATACAATCTTGTGCAAACAAAATACAATCCCATTGCTCAAGAACCATATTTTTTCTGCTCCCTTCAATCCAGGGTTTCATTTCGGATATAATCTTATAATATAGGTATATAGTACCTATAATAAATAATAACTATGTTCGGTTAATAAACCTACAGATGTATGGATTTTCAAGTCGAATGAGGAACATGCATGAAAAACGAAATCCATTTTTTCCGCCAGAATGATGCTGTTTAGGATGCGAAAATGATGTAGTGATGGTCTACAACGAAAAAACAACATTTTTCCTGGTGAAAAACGCTAACGAAAAGTGCCCTTTTGAATGTGGCGGTTAACCGTATGACGTCACTGTGCGGGCAAGACTGCGCGTAGTTTCTTAATGTAACGGCAAAAAATCCGTTATCGCCGTCCTATCACAGCATACACGCATGAACTCGGATGAGGTTGCACTGGTGTTCACGGGAAGATGACACACACTGTGTAACCTTGAGGCTGGCCATTTTCCCGCTTCTCGACTTCAAATCTGCGATTTTCACTAAGCCTCCCTCCTCTTTTAATTACCTCTTTTCCGAACCGTCATCCACCATACCTAACACCATTTTCGAAGCCTAACAAGGAATATTATGGCGAAAAAACAGTTTATTTTTTTCATGCATGTTCCTCATTGAGAACATTTCAAACAAAATTGAGAATTTTCCAAACCTAATTTGGAATTTATTTTCCAAGGCAGTTAGGTTACACTGGAAAAATAAATTCTGAATTTGGTTTGGACAATTCTCAATCTGACTAGGAAAATTCTCAATTCCGCTTGGAAACGCAATAGCATTCAATAACATTTCTACGTTTGGACCTCCGGGGCAGCTTAGTGGCTCGCCCGACTGACTAGCTGCAGGCTATACCCAGGGTGGGATTTAATTCCCATAGGTGGCATAAACATTTTTGCCCATAGTCTTATAATTCATGTCATCCCTCGTACTCAAGGTATCTCGAAATTATCTTAATTGGAGAAAGATTATCTGCATGGCTATGGAATGTTTCATGCCACCAATGGAAATCTAGCCCATACCTCCGGCCGTGGCCTGTACCTAGAGACGCAAGACGACGCCACTGAACTACCCGTGAGACCTTAAAAGAAAACCGTTTCTGTAACTGAGGTTGGGTCCTGAGGAACTCAGATGCTTCATTATCACAGGCCGATTTAACCCGGTCTATCGACAAACTCATGAAAGGACAAACTCATTAGAAAGGAGGCTTGAAAGGCAATGATCCGCCTCCCACACTCGGGTAATCTTAACGAGCTGGTAAATGTGGGGTCAAAGTGGACCTGGCGACCACACACCGGTCAACATAGCCAACACATTTGCCAAGGGGGCAAAAATTGGGCTCATAGCCTCAGTTATGAAAACGGCATCTTACTGAAATGAAATACAGTTCACTGACTTACCGAAACACTAGCTTCCAATGTCTCCTACATCTTTCTCGACAGAAACAGTCATCTTCCACGGCTAGACGATTGCATCCTACATGAATAGCTGAGAGCTACAATATCTGCTTATGTGACACGTAAACTACTTTCAAAACCATGTTATTTAAACGGATAGATCTAAATATAAGTTATAACAATTATTTATTCACAACTCATAACATAAGTGAATTTTGTACACTGTCAACAAATGACAGGTCCTACAATGGGGAGGCGTGTGACAGCAACAGTTAAGCAAGCTTAAAAACAGCGTACGATTTTACGCCCCTGGCGGCAGCTCTGTAACCATTCTAGAAGTGTCTCAAGTTGAGGTACACTATCCTACTATCGATACGGAGGATTGTGATCGATCTTAGACGCTGTGACCCGCTTATCATGTTAGACGCTTTGGCGGAAGCTATTTTTTAGACGCACTGAAGTGTAGACGGAATGACGCACTCCCGTTTGAATGTAAGCGACGATTGAAACGCTTTTTAGTGTACCTAGGGCAGAATTGTTTCTCGGAGCTTCCTCCGTTTCTACTAAGTACAACTAGTTTTCATTCGGCCACTTAGTCGCTGTCCTCTTTCTTCATTCGATTGATTTACAGGTTGCTCATCCTGCTCAAACTTTCCGAACGATGCTCTCCTAAAACCACTAAAACGGTTCACTTGCTCGGGGGTCGTTGGAGCGTCTGTTTCTCTCATTTAAAGCCCTAGGTTTCTAGTCACTTCGCCGTTTAAGTTGAAAACAAAGGGAAGAGAACATTCCGCTTTTTTAAAAGGCCTTCTACAAAGAAAGGTTTTCCGTTCTGGATCAAATCCAGTCGATCACAAGTCGATTCGGGTCACTGCGATTTCCAGGCGATCCGAAGCACAGCCTACATCTGCGGTGATTTTAGAGTTTCTTTTTTTGTTCACGACCAAAAACTATTTTCGACACTTCTTGACTTCAGGTTAAATAAAGCCGGCTGTTTTCCTTCTATAATTGCATACACGCATGAAAAATTGGCCTTTGAGCCTGAGGAATGTTAATCAGTCATGTAAACCAGTGGTGCGTAGATAACACACAATACTTCCATATTTTGAAACGTAAAATTGAGACACAATTTGATCATATTTTGACTGCTTTTAAGGGTGTTTAGGTCAAAAATGTCAAAAAATTCGCTTTGCAAATTTTAAAATTCGCCAAAAAATAAATTTGTTACATTTTTGGAATATAAAAAAATACCCACATATTCTGCAAGGTAAAACGAAGATTTTGAGACCAAGAACGCTCAAATCGGTCCATTTTTGTGGCCGGAAAAAAATAAAATAGAAAACACTAAAAATGCAAATATATCGGAAGTACTGTGCGTTATCCAAATTCCGATTAAACAGGGTGTTAGGGCTTTCCGAGACAAACATTTCAGTTCAAGAAATTTGAAAAAAGGTTGAGAAATGAGGGAGTTATGGCCATTTTTGTAAATGACCACAGACGGACAGACGGACACACGGACACACAGACACTTGTTCGGGAAGTGATTCTGAGTAAATGTGTATAAGAAAAAGTTTTTTCTGAAGCTCCGTTCCGATTCTCGATTTTAGGACGATCACAATACTTCCATTTACTCTGTAAATATGGAAGTAAAAAGTGTCTGTGTGTCCGTCTGTCCTCTGTGGTCAAAACTGGCCATATCTCCCTCAATTCTCAATCTTTTTTCAAATTTCTCGAACTGGGATGTTAGTCTCAGTAAGATCTATCAGCCTGTTTAACCGGAATTTGGATTACTCACCGTCCTTCCAATATATTGGCCCTTTGAAGTTTTTCTATTTTTTCCTGATCACAAAAGTGAACCAATTGGTGCGTTCTTGGTTCTGAAATCTTCGGTTTACCTTGCAGAATATGTGGATATTATATTCCGATAACGTGGCATACTTTGATTTTAGGCGGGTTTAAACATTGGCAACGTTAGTGTTTTTTTTTGTTTTTTGTAATTTTTGATCCACACAGCGTTCAAAGTTATCAACGCACCACCGGTCTTGAGCTCCGATTCGGCGAATGTACCTACAGTGTTTCCAGGAAAGTTTTGATTTCTTCAACGAGCATTCGACGTAACTCTGCGTACCCAGTATAAAGGTACCCTCCTCTTAGGTACAATGGGTCCATGATTGTTTCCACCACAAGAGTCCACGACACGTCGTACAATGGGCAGCCCAGCAGAGCCTCCCCGGTCTCCAGATTCACAGATATGGATCTCCTCAGGAGTTCCGAGTTCGCCGACGAGGGGGAGACCTTTGATTTCGACTGTTCGAGGTCGAGAGCTCGAGTTATACTTTCTAAATCCGTCAGAGCGTTTTGTTGTTGCACGTTCTAATCGTGGAAAAGTGAAACGTCGAAAAATCCCGGTAGTACGGAGAAAATGTCATTTGTGTTGCAGGAAATCGGAACTGCTATAATGTATGAGTGTGACCGAAAATGCTCCCATTCCTCACACCCTGGCTCAGTTTTGGTTCATTATTTCCAGAAATAATGTACCTATGTAATTGGTCGAGCAAAATTTTTTTAAAACACCCCCCGACATTTTTTTTCACGTTTTAGAGGTTCTAGAACACAAATCTGCAATAAATTTTTTTGGGTTTCCATCCCCTTGAAATTTTTTGATCGGATTCCCCAGACAATATAATTTGGTCAAAATTTTGTGGCCACGTTGTCTTATTGAACCATTGATCCGATTTTGATGAAACTAGTCCTAAAAGTTCTGGTTGGCTCCAACTTGATGCATATTGTCCGGGGAATCCGATCGGAAAAGGTTAAGGGGTCCAAATCGGCATTAGTATGGGCCATTTTCGAAAAAACACAAAAACTCAATTTTGAAGGTTATGCCGTGGGTTTATAATTTTTTGAGTATTTTCCCTGCTTCCCCCCTTGATTTACCATAAGAATGGGGGTTTTCCGAAAAATTTTGAAAATTGTTTTTTTTTCAATCGGTTTGGCTTGAGATTTCTTACCGCGATTTCTCATTTTTCGCGTTTTTGCCGATTTGAAGGGAGTTTTACTGAACCGATTTCTATTGAATTTTTTGAGTCTGTTCGATTCCTTGAAGGTTTTCACACCTTTTTCACTCTCTGTAAGTCAAAATTGGTTGGATTTTAGCGGTGGAAATCTGGTTTAAAGCCCAATTTTTGACCTAAAAAAAATTTTTTTTGACCCTTAGGTGAAAAAAAAGTAAAATTAAAAAAAAAATTTTTGAGTAGGTTTTGGGTAGGTACATGTCACAAAAAATTGACAATTTGCTTTCTTTTACTCCTACAATATGATGATAAACCTACCTACTCCAACTATTTGAACTTTGTTACTTCCATATTTACGGAGTAAATGGAAGTATTGTGATCGTCCTAAAATCGAGAATCGGAACGGAGCTTCAGAAAAAACTTTTTCTTATACACATTTACTCAGAATCACTTCCCGAACAAGTGTCTGTGTGTCCGTGTGTCTGTGTGTCCGTGTGTCCGTCTGTCCGTCTGTCCGTGTGTGGGTGTGTCCGTCTGTGGTCATTTACAAAAATGGCCATAACTCCCTCATTTCTCAACCTTTTTTCAAATTTCTTGAACTGAAATGTTTGTCTCGGCAAGACCTAACACCCTGTTTAATCGGAATTCGGATAACGCACAGTACTTCCGATATATTTGCATTTTTAGTGTTTTCTATTTTATTTTTTTCCGGCCACAAAATTGAACCGATTTGAGCGTTCTTGGTCTCAAAATCTTCGTTTTACCTTGCAGAATATGTGGATATTTTTTACATTCCGAAAATGTAGCGTTTTTACTTCCATATTTACAGAGTAAATGGAAGTATTGTGATCGTCCTAAAATCGAGAATCGGAACGGAGCTTCAGAAAAAACTTTTTCTTATACACATTTACTCAGAATCACTTCCTGAACAAGTGTCTGTGTGTCCGTGTGTCCGTCTGTCCGTGTGTCCGTCTGTCCGTCTGTGGTCATTTACAAAAATGGCCATAACTCCCTCATTTCTCAACCTTTTTTCAAATTTCTTGAACTGAAATGTTTGTCTCGGCAAGACCTAACACCCTGTTTAATCGGAATTTGGATAACGCACAGTACTTCCGAGATATTTTCATTTTTAGTGTTTTCTATTTTATTTTTTTCCGGCCGCAAAAATGAACCGATTTGAGCGTTCTTGGTCTCAAAATCTTCGTTTTACCTTGCAGAATATGTGGATATTTTTTACATTCCGAAAATGTGGCGTTTTTTCATTTTGGGCGAATTTTAAAATTTTAATACTGAATTTTTTGATATTTTTGACCTAAACACTTTCAAAAGCAGTCAAAATATGATCAAATTGTGTCTCAATTTTACGTTTCAAAATATGGAAGTATTGTGTGTTATCTACGCACCTCTGGTTTTCTGTGATACCCAGACAAATAATGTACCCATGTCACTAATCTACTTAGCAGCGGTTTTTTAAATAATTTCCTTCGGGTGCTCAGCACAATGTGAATGCATGTGAATGAACAAAAATAGCGTTACTACAAACTATCCACCTACACTCTCGATTAACAAAAATCGTTATCCGCGGGTGAAGCGTAATTTCACACGATCTTCACTTGTTCTTTATCGTTCAGCCTTGCCTGAGTTCATTATGCATCGCCGTGCCAATTCCCATGCCCTCAAGATGTGAAAGATAGTCCAGATCACCCACCATCTCATGTTTATGATGGATGCTCACCAATCCGCATCCGGCAAAGTGCTTGTTGTGAAGTTCATCATATCGACCAATTATGAGTGCAAGTTGAGCTTGAATCAAAAATGGGTGTTTCACAATATTATTTATTCATAATACCTATTGACCATCGTATGTATTTTTTGAGAATTCAACCTCGAGATTTCAATTCACAGCCTTTTTCCAAAATATTCTTCTCGGTAAGACCTATCACCCTGATTTACCGGAATACGGATAACTCACACTGCTTCCGATATATTTGCATTTTTAGTATTTTATTTTTTATTTTATTAATTTTTTTCTGGAAAAGTACTTCGTGCTTTCAGCTCGCCACTGTCGCAGATGAAGTCAATAGTATCATCATTTCCGGCAGGTATTTATCCATCTTGGAAGTTGCTTAGGCTTCAGAGCTGAACACTCGATTCGAGCTGGTAATTGTCACAATTAGAGTTGTTCCTTAGAAATGAATGTCTGTGACCTTCTCGGGCTACCGTTAGACTCTCGGTCAAAATGGACGGACAATTTCCTTTACTTCCGTTACCCACGGCCGCAGCGAATAAGACATTCCATGTCTCAAATTATAATCGAACGACCAATTCATACCTTCCGATTTTGAGATACAGAACTTGCGATTCGGTTTACCATACAGGATAATATGTTACATGAACATGATCTTACCTAATGATGATTAACCTTAATAGATGGAAATTTCCAATATATTATTCCAATATTTTTTAATGTTAACAATATTATAATCTTCATCGATATACTTGAATGTAATCGTAATTATGATAAATTATAAAATATTTCTATCATTTTGTAATAATTTGTTTATTATTTTAATAATCATGGTGGTTTAATGGTGTCAACCCATGGAGGGTTTCGCGCGGAGTGGGGTTAATAATTAACCAATTAAACTATAAATAAACAATTATTGTTTTCCATTGCAGATGATTTCTAGGAACCCTATGAATCATGCCAATTTTTCTTCCGTAGAGCCCTTAACTCCCGGGTACTGCTGCTAGAGTCGGTCGCGATAGCCACTAGGCTACCCGTCATAATATGATATTATCATTATACTGATTGTGAATATTAATACATTTTTTCTCTTTTGTTCCAGGAGATGCATTATGGAAAAGGCATTTTCGACATCCATATTATGTCTTTTCCTAGCGCTCATCGTCAAAAGTGAGTAAAGTTGTTGCTAGTAATTTATTAAAATGTTAGTTAGATAGGGCGATTTGAGCATGACTCCAGTGGACATCTTACAATTTGATAAATTGACTGCAATAATGAAGCTGTTGGTAACGTTGTAGATTTTTGACGGATTTTTCTCCCTGGGCCTGTCAAAAACAAAAGGTGGGAAAAAAGGTGGAATTAAATATCACGGTCTGCTAGTTGTAGTGGATGGCACTGCGTCATTCCACTCGCTTTCGACTATCTGATGATTTTAATGATGTAATGAACAATAATAATAATAATACCTAGTTATAAACAGTGCGCCCCCGCATATTTCTTTCCGCTCAAAATCGAATCACTTACATGGTTACCGGGTTGAATCCCCATTCTGCTAGGCCAAACCAAGATTTCAAGATCAAGAACGCTCAAATTGGTTCATTTTTTGACAAAAAAAATTCTTGGAATCACCGTTGGAAGTAAAGTTGTTGCGCACATCAGAAATTCGCCTTGTTTCGCCCTAAAGCTCTGAAATATGTGACTGGAAATGTAAACACAAACGAAATAAGTCATTTGGGCCAAATATGTGAAAATATGTTACAAAACGTACCTATAGCTCAAATTACTCAGTAAGTCCTGAAACGTATTAAATACCTACGCAAAATTTTGCGCCCTAATCTTTCAATTACCTTCAACCCTGACAAATAAGTAAATAGGTACATGAAAATCCTAACCCTACTGATGTTGTGTCGTCCAATTCAGGCGAAAATGTGAACCTTCCGCCATCATTTATCCACGACATGGACGGCATGGTTTTGTCGGAAGATGAACCCGTCGGCTCCGCTGTGGACACTCTCCTCGGTTCCGATCCCGAGGGAGCGCCGGTCAAATTTGGAATTTCCGGCACCGATCGGTTCCAAGTCGATCCGGACACGGGTCAAGTGACCCTCGTCAAACCGTTAGACCACGAGGTGATTGAACACGATAACATATCGAGGTGTATTTTATAAACTTGCCCTACTATGGTTCGTCGGGGGTGCAAAATTGGTATTGGTAAATAGGTATATTTGGTCACGTTCAAACTTGAACGAAAATCATGAATTTTTCAGGTGAATGACACTCTCCGATTTTACGTGACGATTGTGGACGATCACAACAACCTCGTGACGATACCTGTTAGCGTCATCGTTACTGACGTCAACGACAACCCACCTTTCTTCAAAAATGTTAGTTCGTTATCGTTTGTTTTTCGGGCATATATCATTATATTCTCATTAAAATTTAATTAAAATTTTACTCTTATGTTACTCATATCAGTGGAATAGCAGTTGAGGGATAGGGGATATTGAAGTAATAGCGCAAGGGGATGTGGCCCTGAATGCGATTGGTCGAGGTGGCGTCTGCGTCGGAATCGTTCGGCCTTGAATCGCCGAAGCCTCGCCCCCTTGCACTTTTGCATTCATCGCTTTCATTTGTTTTTGGCCGACCATTACATGAACGACTAGCGCCAACAGGTCATTCCAAGTGGTCTGGGTTCCAGGAATACTCTGGAATCGCGAGTTTAGGCATTTGTAGGTGCCTTACGCATGCGCAGTGCGCGACACTTATTAACCTTACAAAACCTTTAATATTCGCATGCGCAAGACACCTAAGTATGCCTGCACTCATGCTCCTGGAACGAACCCAATACGCAAGCCCAATTTTGTCGAATATTTGGTGAATGCTCGCAAACCCGAAAATTATAATTTCCAATGCCTACCTACTTTTGTTTCCATGGTGGAAGAAGATCCTGTTTTTAGTGGTTGTGACTTGCTGGTGAGAATTAATTTATTAATCCTGCCTAAATTTTGCTCTTTATTTGTTTTAGTTCTGACAGATTTTTAGTTTTTCAGTAAACCTATATATTTTTATACGGAATAAAGCTGGATGCTTAAATAACTAGATTCTCACACACAACAATAACAGTTATAATGGATACATCCTCAAATTCGGACGGTAGTGGTCATGTGACCGCTTAGACCGGCCTCCAAGCCCTGAGGAAGGCAATACATTTGCCGAAAGCTTGGCACAGGAGACTGCGTTTTATTGGTGACCCTATCCCTGATTCAGCGACTACCTACTTTTGTTATTTACCTTGAAAACGTTCCCAAGGCCTTATAATGTGTTTACGCCATTCTTTCTTCTGTAGACGCCTTACGAAGCTCTAGTCAGCGAAGATACTGAAATAGGAAGTACGATATTTAATGATATTTTCGTCGAGGACATCGATCTAACGGGGGAAACGCTCGAAGTCAACTGTAAAGATTATGAAAAGGTTAGTGCACTTAGTACCAAATTTTGTAGTATTTTTGGCAGGTATAATGTTCACCGTGGAATAGGTGACTTACCTAGGTAGATCATGACCTGTATGATGTATGACCTATCATACATATTTAATTGTAAATTACAAGTTATCAAAGGAATTGCAAGCCGTAACTAGCCAAAATTATATCGCCCGAATTTCCTCCCCATTTCAGTTTCCGAACGCTTGCGAAAACTTCGATATAGTCGTGTTGAACGCGAGCCAACAGGAATTTCACGGTAGCATTACGCTGAAAGGGAAGTTGAGCTACTCCGACAGACAATTCTACCAGCTGCTGCTCATCGCCTCGGTAAGCATATTGCACGCATCATGTTACAGCATAGGCCATCATGGAAACTAATGGCGCATCTCGTTTATGTACATGTTCGATGATCTGCGGGTAAATGGGTCATTGCGTTAAACGCTTGGAAATTGCGCAATGGTCGATTAAATCGCGAGAGGAGTCACAGAAGCGGCACAACTGATTTACATGCAACATCCGACAGTTTTCAAACGTAGAAATGTCTAAGTTGGCTAGTTGGCCGAGGAGAGTTGAAGGATAGGCTACTAAATTTATGTATCAAAGAGCTTCTTAAAATGCCTGTAAACCTGAGCATGAATTTTTTAAAATGCAATTAGCGATAGTTTTCTTAAATATGCCATTTCGTCAAATACTGGATAAATCGTTTGCAGGACGGTACACACAATGCATCCACCGGGCTGGAGATCAAAGTTGGCGACGTGCAGGACAGGCCGCCAGTATTCCAGGGTTCATTGACTGGCGTCGTCCAGGAGGATGACCCGATAGGGAGTCTCGTCATGACCGTCCACGCTAAGGATGGCGACCGAGGCGTTCCTCGCACCCTCGTCTACGACCTCGTAGCCAGTAAGCCCCGTCCGTAGCTTGCAACTCGAAATGTCTCTAAACACCGTTACAAAACCAAATGATTTTTTTTTCAAATAAAAACATACGAAATAAGTATGTATTAAATGCCATTTTTGTTTCAAATTATTAACCATTATAAATTTCGACGCGAAATGTTGATTTTTGTAATTATTTTCTCCCAAAATTTAAGTTTGAAAATTATTTATAGACCCCCTGGATTATTTCTTGTTGGACGCTGAGACCGGAGAACTGCGAATAGCCAAGCCTCTTGACCGGGAAGCGCTGAATGACGATTCGAATAGCTCCCAGGGCATTAGCACTGGCATCATTAATCTTAAAATCAGGGTAATGCAGTAATAAAATGATCGAATATTACGATGAATATTATTCGATCAACATCTATATTATACCTATTATTGAAACATTTTTCGAATCACGGTCTCATGATTTTCGACAGGCTCGTGAACTTGTCGATGGAGTGCCGCTGGACGGCCCTCTGACCTCGACCATTACATCGGCATCAGTTACCATAAAAGACGTCAATGACGAACCACCGAAATTCAATCAAAACGAATACAAAGTTAAATTGGTCGAAAATCTGCCACCTGGTACGCCTTTACCGAATCTCAACATGACGGTCACAGATCCAGACATTGTAAGTGCATATTACGAACCTATCGTAAAATGCTGAATGTTATATACGCCCTTAAAATGCCTGGTATACGATCGCCTGGCTCGGGTTTTATGTTTCGAAAATGCTTAAAATTTTATGCATTTAAAGTTTTTAGAGCATTTTAAGATTAATTTTAATCCGTAGGGTGTCAATTCGAAATTCTCTCTCCGTCTGGACGATGTCACTGGGGCGTTCGCTGTTGAGCCGACTTCTGGCTCCGGCTCTACGGCTGTCAGCATTAGAATCGTCAATGGCCCTCTGGATTATGAAAATCCCAATAACCGCAAGTTTATCATCTTGGTGAGTTTGCAGTTGTTTCTACTTGAGCTTGGTGAGTTTGCTGAGTGAATTTCGTCCAGCCGCTTCGTATTGAACTACTGATCCGATTTTGACGAAATTAGTCTTGAAAGTTGTGGTTTGCTCCAACTTGGTGCATATAGTGCTATCCGATCGGAAAAGGTAAAGGGGTCCAATTCGGCATAATTAGGGTATATTTTTGAAAAAACGCAAAAACTCAATTTTGAAGGTGATGCCGTGGGTTTAGAATTTTCTGAGTATTTTTCCAGGGGTTCTCGCTTGATTTACCATAAAATAAGGGGTTTTTCCCGAAGAGGTTTGAAATTTTTTTTTGTCAGTTTAGCTCAAAATTTCCTGACGCCATTTCTCCTTTTTCGCGTTTTTGCCAATTTGAGGGAGTTCTACTGAACCGATTTTGAATTTTTTGAGCTTGTTGGATTCCTCGAAAGTGTTCACACTTTTTTCACTTCTTATAAGTCAAAATTATGATGAGATGTCTGCCCGATGAGGGACTAGGAAGTACCAACTTTCTCAAGTTAGCTTTAGAGGGGCTCTGTCCTTGTAGCGTAGGCACAAATTGCAGATGGTCGCAACCCAGGAAACCGATCTAACTCTGGATGAGCAGTGTGGGGAAGCTCTAGCTCCCTGTTTACACCACAACTCTGGAGCAGGTCGGACTGGCTCTTCTAAATACAAGAGAATCGTTCGATCGCCACTAGATGATCACTTAAGACTTTTGGTCTATATGTAGGCACCGCATCAATCACATTGTTCCCTACGCTTGAAAACCATTCACACTGTTTGATCGTTTCTATTCGTTCTTGCTCTCCACCTTTTGATCTCCTCCTTTTACCTTTGGATGAACTCCCCCATTCAACTGATGACATGAATGTCCACTTTAGGTGATCGCTCAAGAGATGGAAACCCAGGAGAAACTCTCGTCTACAGCTACAGTCACCATAGAGATAACCGACGCCAACGATAACTCGCCAGTTTTTGATCAAGAGGCGTACAGCATCTCGGTGGATGAGACTGCCCTTCCTGGCGACCCGATAGCCACCATCACGGCGTCCGATGCGGACACTGGCTCGTACGGCACCAAAGGCATTGTCTACCAACTGATCGGCCTTGGGACTGAAAAGTTAGTCAAATTCCTTCCATTTTGAGTTGGAAGAGCACATTTTTCTTATTTCCCACCAAACTTTTGAATGAATTGAAAACCGGTTAACGTTTGGAAAATCAGGAAATGAAAAATTTCCTCATCGAATCGTGAGAAACTAAAGACATGCAACAGACGCATTGAAGTTTAAACGACGAGTTCTGAAACCAAATTGGAAACCTCTGTGTTTTTGTTTGGACCCTGATATCATGTTCGATCATCATTTTCAGGTTCAACGTCAATAAAAAGTCAGGAGTGATAACAGTGGCGCCTTGCGAGCTGCCTGGAGCGCAGCATTGCCTGGATTATGAGACGAAATCCGTATATTATCTAAATTACAAGGTAAATAGCCAATAGGACCAAGTTAGCCGCTGCGGAGAATATTCTTGCAAAAGATATCCAATAAGAAATTGTCGTGCAAGTGTTCACTATTTCTCGAATTAATGAACAGAGATTGAAGAGTCAACACCTTCAGCAAATCAAAGCATAAGTTTATTTCAATTTTTCTTAACATTAATCAAAATAGTGTCTAAGATCATTAGGTTTACCATACAAAATGTTTCTTCAGTCGTTGTACGTACATGTGTTTCTATCTACAGGCGACCGATGACAACGGTAACGGCCACAGCACCGTCGTTCAGCTGAAGATCACTTTGAACGATAACAACGACAATCCGCCCATTTTCGAAGCGGACAATTACAAGGCGCTGATCGACGAAGGATCGTCGAAATTCGAACCTCCTCTCCAAGTTCACGTGAGTGTCGCAACTGACATGAACGACTCCGTGGTGACCTTAAAATCCTATTTTATTTTGTTTATTTTTACAAAATTTTCAAGGCTCGCGACGTAGACAAGACGTCGGAAATAAAATATTCCATCATCGACGGGAACGTTAACAATCTATTTTCGATTGACGGCGACATGGGCGAAATATTTGTGACCAATAAGAGCGGGCTCGACATGACGGGTGTCAACTCCAATGTCATCAATCTAACTGTCCAGGTGAGTCAAATAAGCCATCAAAACGCCATCAATGCGATACGTTCAGTTCTGGAAAGCTTTCCAAGTTGATAGATGGAAGATTGACTTGCGAATAAATTCCAGGCGACTGACGGGAACTTCACGTCAACGACCATGGTTGAAATTACTGTCCTCGACGTGAACAACAATCACCCAGTGTTCGGGCAGGAGGAGTACGTCGTCTCTGTCCCTGAGGATACGAAGATCGGTGAGTATTTTGTTTGTCGTGATTGTCGGGTACCCAGGTTAAATAGGTTAACATTAAAGCAAATTGTCCAGGATGGCCTGGGTGATGACTGCTGTAAAGTCCGTATCAGACGAATAGCTCAGCCCACAACCGCCCAAAACGCAACAGGACGGTCACAGCCATTCACCGAATCTTTTTGGCTGGCGGTTTGAGCCGTTGATGGGCATGTCCAGCTATGGTGATCTCATCACTGAATTGCTGAGTGCCGCACGTTTTGCCGCACTGGACTCTGGTTAAGTGCCACGCTGCTGGCTCTGCAAACAAGACATTGGCGGTTGTGGATTGAGCTGTTTGTGTGATTCTTAATGATCTAGATTAGTTTGTTATTTAATTGCTACAAATTGCAGGAACGAGCATTGAAAAGGTTGTCGCCGAGGATGCTGATTCAGGGATCAACGCTGAACTGGTCTATCGAATAGAAAAAGGAGCTTTCGACGATTTCACCATCGACAATAAATCGGGAATTGTCATGGTGTCGTCAAAATTGGATTACGACCTTCGCAATTCGTACTCGATCAACATTATCGCCGTTGACGGTGGTATGTCAGCCTTCAAAAGTTCATCACCTTCGAACCTGAAGATTTTCAGAGCTATTTTGTTGGAAAAAAAAACTACGGTATTAATGTCCTTTCAGGAACGCCAGCTCTCACGGGCACCACAACTCTCAACGTCCGAGTCCTCAACACAAACGATAAGATTCCATTTTTCGCCCCGTCGACGCAGAGAGCTGAAGTGAAAGAAGACGCAGCTGTCGGTGACGTTGTCCACACCCTCGTCGCTAAAGACCTGGACGTCGACGATATCCAAGCCTTGAATTTCGCCGCCAGCGAGCCGATCACAGCTGTTGACAAAAATGGCAAGGAGGTCATGGATGACCTGTCTTTCAAGGTTGGCTTCCGGTTTCATTGTTTCCCTTGAGATAAATTGAAAAAAGCCTTTCCTTTTTCCCAGGGAATATTATGTTGATGAATTTTCCTCCGATAGGCATAAAAGGTTCGCTTATGAAGCGCTTATTTGCCCAATTACATAATGGTAAGTAGTTATTTCTGAAAATGGACCTGGTTTTCAGGATTTCTTCTCTGTAGACAGTACAACAGGTGTTGTGAAGGTGGCAAGACCTTTACAGCGGGAAATCGCTGCCATCGTGCGGATTACTGTGCTTGTGACCGATATCACTGCAGCCACCACGCAACAGGGAAGTGGTGAGTTCAATTGTTTATTCAAAGGTAACTTATGCGTCTGCCAAACTGACTTAGCTACAGATCTGACAGACTCTTTCTCAACTCTCTTCACCTTTCTAGACCCTGAGAATCTTCCGTCCCAAAACTAAAATTGATTTTCCCAGTAGCTTCTCGGTGGCTCCCATTCAGCGATTTATCTGATGACGTCCATAAGTAACTGCACTTGTTCTTGGACTTCATGTGAAATAATATGCTCTGTGATTCATGATAATTTCCATCCTAAGAATCCATATCTTTGCAAGGCATTTCTTCTGAGATGCTGGGTGGCTGTACACTGAAACTGGTATGGCTATAGCACCTTCATGCCTTTGATTCTTCATATGCCCTAGGTATGCTCATCATAACTATCGTCGATGTCAATGACTACGCTCCCGCTTTCCTCAAGCCGTGGACAATCACGAACCCAACGTATTCGGTGGAGATTCTTGAGGAACAACCGCCGGACACGTCGTTGGGGACATTTACTGCGACTGATCAGGACTCGAACAGTATTACTTACACCATTGAGCCAGAGAACGAATACTTCTACATCAACAATTTGACGGGTGAGTAAATCGTGCCAGTTCTTCATCCTAGAGGTGAAGAGAACCCTTTGTTCAGCACTACCATTTTCACTTGTTGGGAATTCCAGGACAAGTGAAAACGAAAGTCAGACTGGATTACGAGCAGACTCCGGTTTTGGATTTCAAAATTGTCGCAATCGACTCGGGCGTTCCTCAACTGTCGTCCACCGCTCATGTCACCGTCAATGTGATCAACATCAACGACATGGATCCCGTATTTGATCAGGTAACATTTTCTCAAGGCCCAGACAACTAACAGATTCAAAAGTGCCCTGAACTCTCGACATCGAGTCCACGAGTTTCTCTAAAACCGAATCATTAGGACTTTGAGCTTCAAATTTCAACACTTTTTCAGGATGAATACACATTTTGGGTGGAGGAGAACGCCAAAATGGGAACTTTGGTCGGCCAAGTGACCGCCACAGATGGCGATGTTGGACATGCTGGAAAAGTCAGTTACAGTTTCTCAGAGCCTAGCCCTCAATTCGCCATTGAGAAAGACACTGGTGAGATTTACGTGACGTACAATGCAGCTCTCGACCGGGAAGCGATGAAAGAGTTTGTGCTCAAAGTCGTCGCAACGGACAACGCCCCTGGAGACGAAGCTCGTTCAAAAATTGTGCCTGTAAGTGTCCTTAGCTTGAAGATTGTTATCTAGGTATACCAGGCTGTTGTTTTTCATTGTCTAAAAGATGGCAATCCATCATTTCTATTTGCTGCAGGTCCACATTAAAATCAGTGATGTCAACGACAATGCGCCACAGTTCTCTCAAAAGGAGCACGTGGTGAATATCGTTGAGAGTATCCCACTGTCGCCGCCAGCTCCGATTCTACAATTGAGGGCCCATGACGCAGATACGACCAGCCACCTCACCTATTCAATCATAGCTGGCAACGAAGGAGGTTGGTCTCATTTGTCGACTTATGGGACATGTCCAGATATCTTGTTTTGTCGTGCATTCAAGATATTATTCACTGGACCATTGCGTATTACCATCGTATTTTGTACTTGGAGAGTATTTGACTCAATGATGTCAATTTTCCATTTGGTATCACTACAGTCCATTGAAAACATACAGGATTAATTTTCTGCCGAAAAGATTTCCAGCATTATATCGTCGGTATTGGTTAATTCCAGATGTGTTCTCTCTGGATCCAAGCACGGGAATCATGTATCCAAGAGTGTCTCTCCAAAACCGGAAGCCGAAATATTCGCTGAAGGTTCAAGTCAGCGATGGGGTTCATACTGATACAGCTGCTGTCTATGTCATCGTTCAGGCCATCAACCAAAATCAACCAGTTTTCGTCAAACCGTCAAGTCACAACGCTACTGTTTACGTTGAAGAGGTAAAGGTTTCTGATAAGCTTTACTATTTTCCCATAGCAACCATAGTCTAGAATCTAGATGTATCAGAGGTCCCATGGGACTTTTCCTCAACAACTCTTGGTGAAACTCAAATGTCCATCCCTCCGCGGTTTTATCGGTTAAGCATTGCACCCTTTGAAGCTTTAACAACCAATATCTAGTAGGATTCGAACCTCGCACCTCCTTCTGTCAGGGCAGACGCCCTAACCCTTTGGCCACGGAGAGCCTGGAGTTCCCAGGTTCGAATCCTGCAATTATTGCCATTTCCCTAATTTCATTCATGCTTGAAGGGCACATACACAGCATGATGATCTACTCCTAACAAAATTACGGAAGTGTTGTGCGTTAACTCCCCCCCCCCACCGGTTTTTAGGATGACAACGAGGCAGGCAAGCTTGTGACAACTGTGAAAGCCGAGGACGGCGATACTGGAGAAAATGGCCGCGTGACTTATCATTTCAAAGTGAACAATGAAAACGTTCAAGAGACTGACGACTTTGTCATCGATGAAGATACTGGCGACATCCGAGCCAAGGGAGTGCTGGATCGTGAAGTCAAATCGTCGTATCAAGTGAGCATTTCCAATTGCGCCCTAACTGAGTAATAGGATTATGACCATGCCGATTGACCGGCATTGAGGTCCATCCAAGGGCAAGATGAAAATGTAAGCTTGATCGCACTTGTTGCCGCAAAGCCACTTCTGGGTCCAAGGTATACCATCGTTTCGTTCCTTGCCGAATGCATCCAGCTGATCTCGGATAACCAGGTCGTTGCTACAAGTGAAAGCTCCTCCACCGTATGACGAATGAATTCAGTCCTTGCGGCAATGCGATTCCATGTTGAATTATTCCTGGTGATAAATCTTCATGCGGCTCTGTATTGTTTTGCAGTTGGTGCTGGTAGCCAGAGATCACGGCTCGCAGACATGGCATGAGGGGATTCAGTTCCTGACAATCGTTATCAAAGATATAGATGACAATCTGCCCAGATATACGAGCACAGACCCCTACGTTTTCCACGTCAAGGAAAACCTCCCAGCATCTACCAGGATTGGTATGGTTTTATCTTTATTCAATTACTTGCTGTTAATATTTCGTTCCAAATTTTTCATTCTTTGCAATTTTGGTGGCTCAATCTGCAAAACAATATCGCATTCTAACCAAACATTGGTCGGTACTTCATTTTTTCTAGGTAAAGTCGAAGCGTATGACACAGACGAGAACGAAAACGCACGAATTTTCTACTATTTGGTGGGCGGTGACGGATCGAGTCTTTTCATGGTTGGTCGGACTGACGGTGAAATTGTAACTAATGTTACTCTCGATCGCGAAGAAAAAGATTCATACGTCATCTTCATCAAAGCGACGAACGATCCCGACTACTATGCTTCCAAGGTAAGCGTGTTATTCGCCGATTTGATGCCAGAATGGTGAAATCTTTGGAGTGGCCATGATGACTAAACCATGTGCTTGTGACGTTCTGTGTATGCGTGGGGACTTGGGGTGAGTTCGAATCGCTGACCAGCCAACCAGGTTCAACCTCACCTTGACCAACAAACGCCGGTCCTACTAATCATATAGGTTCAACGTTTCGTATCATCAAATCAAAAGTGTTGAGACAATGAGTAACAATGAATCACCGTACATTATTTGCGTCATGTCCTGACTGGTCGCTTGACTCATGTCTAGACTTTCAACTCGAGGGTGGCAGGCTGCGCCCGGGACAACTTTGGTTTATGAGCAAAAATCAATTCCCGGGATAGGAATCAAATTGCTTTTACTCCACTGTGTCAAAACTGTCATCGATCCATGATAATACCATCTTATTTACAGGACAATCTCAACGTCGAGGATTTGAAGCCAAGCCCTTCTGTGGCTCTTGTGAAAATCCTAGTCATGGACGAAAACGACAACGTTCCAAAATTTCAACAAACTCATTATTATGCTGGCAAGTTATTCATTCCTGGTTTTCTCTTACTCTCTGTTCGGATGCACTTCTTTCTCGGTCCAAATAAACCTTACGGTTTTGAGGACTAAAATTGATTTCCTCGTCTTAGACTCGTGAAGATACTAATGTAAGTTTTTACCAAATTCAGGGGTCAACGTGAACGCCCGAACAGGAGAATTCGTCGCCCAGCTGGTCGCTACGGACAAAGATGCTGACGTCAACGGAAGCCTGTCGTACACGATCATCACGTCTCATCTGTACAGAGGAGGTGCCAACTTTTCGTCAGGTTCCGTCGTTCCTCAGCCTTTTGCCATTAGCGAGAGTGGGAAGCTGACAACAGCAACTCTCGTCGCCGAATACAACCAAGAACGGTTCAAACTTGAGATCGTAGCTAAAGAGAAGGCGCCTCCCTACCGAGAAGCGACCGCATACGTCAATGTAAGCATACCGATCTGGAATGATGATTGCAACATTTTCCTGTGATGTGCACCTCCTATAAGGGAATCTTCTGAATTAACTTTTGAGTATTCAACAACGTTCAAATGTCAAAAAAGTTAGAATTTCAAAAACAGTTTTTTTTGGGGGGGTTTTGGACCCCTTAACATTTTCCGATCGGATTTCCCTGACAACATGCCTCAAGTTGGAGCAAACCACAACTTTTAGGACCAACCGGGCCAAAATCGGATCAGCGATTCAATACGAAGTGGAGGACAAAATTTTGGCCAAAAATTCCGTCCAACCACTTTGTATTGAACTACTGATCCGATTTTGACGAAACTAGTCTTGAAAGTTGTTGCTTGCTATAACTTGAGGCATATTGTCCGGGCAATCCGATCGGAAAAGGTTAGGGGGTCCAATTTGGCACAATTAGGGTACTTTTTTGAAAAAACACAAAAACTCAATTTTGAAGGTAATGTCGTGGGTTTAGAATTTTTTGAATATTTTTCCCGGGTTCCTCGCTTAAATTACCTTAAAATAGGGGCTTTTTCCAAAAAATGTGGTTTTTTAATTGGATTGCCTCGGGTTCCTTAACGCGATTTCTCCTGAAAAATCCAAGGTATGAGCCTAGGAAAAATTTCAAAAAAAAACCATTGGATTCAACTTCGGGGTTTTTTGGCACGAATCTTAGGATCAAAATAGAGATAGGTTGTTTAAAAATACGACTGCAGTAATATTACAACGGATTTTCAAACAATCACCTCCAGGTATGAAGAAACGTATGCGATTTATCGTGTTTTTAGGTTTGGATATACGAGGAGCAACAGCTGATACGGGTAATACTGTCGAGGCCACCCGAAGAAGTTCACCGGGAGAAGGAGCAGATCGTGATGGAACTGAGTAACGCGACCAAATCGCTCGTCGTCATAGACGATATCAAATATCACATCGATTCTACTGGCACCTCTCAACAAGAATGGTGACTATAACACTTACGAGTGGCCTCACGATAAATTTTGAATTTTTCCATGCTTTTTTCCAGTCGTGCGCCATGACGAATGGCTTTTTCAAATTTCTTTCCTCAAGGCGAGCAAATGTCTGCCAATAAACCCGGGAAAAAACACCCCCAAAAATACAGGAAAAAAACTTTTCGATTTCTACATATTTTACCAATTTTTCCAATAACAGGACCGACATGTACCTGCACGTGATCGACCGTCGGACGCAATCGATTTCGACGATTCCCGATATTTTGAAAGTTTTCGACTCTCAGTACGACTTCCTCAAAGATCACTACGCCGGGTTTGCCATCGAGAATGTTGTGGTAAGTGGAATCTTCTTTGATTAAAATAACCTAAATAGATCATGAAATTTTTAAAAAACGAATCAAAATTTTGCCAATCCTGTACACAAAAACTATTACGTAAACGACAATTACTGTTATTACAGCCAGCGTACATAAACGAAAAGGAGGATACGTTCGAACCTGCGCTGGCCGCACTCATTGCTCTTCTCATCGTCCTCTTTGTCGGCTGCGTCTCTGTCATTGTCGTGTGCTGTTGCTTCAGACATTGGTAAATTATGGTTTTTATGGCAAATTGAAAAATTGCAAACCCTTTAATAAGGATAATTAATTTCCATGGAAATAGTAGGTATTCGATAATGTAGGCATCTCAGTTTAAGCATAATGCATATTTATATGCACATTTATAAATGTTAGGAGCTGCAGTGCATTTTGATTTTTTTCTTCAAATTCATTGTCAGACATATTTTCGTGTTACAGGATCGTTTCAGAGCCAATGGACATGAAGCAGTCGGATATGCTCATCAAAAAAACTGTGATAGACGACCTCAACACTACCGAAAATCCATTATGGATCGAGCAGTTAGTACCTTTGAATATCCTTATTATTTTTCCTTCTCTTTCAACAGGATTGTTAAGTTGAATAAGTTAACTTTTCACTGCAAAGATTTTTTTTACTAAATGGCTTATATCTCTACAACGCCAATACAGCGCAACTCTGGTGTGTCTGACAATCTAAGCACAAACGCAGCTTTGCATTCCAGTAACAGACCCCCTTTTGGTTTCAAAAACCGGATTCAGCACAAAAAAAAACCTACTCCAGTATTTTTTCTTTGCCCAAAAAAAAAGGTTTGCGGCCCAGAAAACTAGTAATTTTTTCAGTTCATTGAAGCCAGTAGTACAGAAGTATCAGTACTAGGGTAGGTAGAATGCAGAGATAGAATTTGATAATTTCTGAAAAACCGAACCGATTCTGATCATTCAAGGTGGAGAATTTGAAAAGGGAGTCGTCCTGACTCCTGGGGTATCTGGAGGTAATGTTGAATAATAATCGACCAGCGAAATCCAAACTTAGTTCAATGGTCTCACAAAATTTTGAAAAAAAAATCGAATTTTGAAGTTTTGTTATTCGAAATCCAAATTTTTCTTACTATGATTCTTTTATCTAGAAAACTAAAGCTTTACGAAGAGCAGGAACTGACGATGCAGGTTTTTTGCGAGCCCGAAACGACGCAGATGCCCGACAGGAGAGACTCGGCCGACTTGTCCGCCGTAAGCGACCTGAATGCAGCATTTTCACATTACCCGCATGAATTCCCATATTATGTACGTGATTGCATTTCCTGTTCAAGGTGGATAATACGTACGCGACGATACAGCATCCTAATCGAAGAAGCTCGTTGAACACCATGTTGTCCCTCGGGGCTGGTGATTATGCGACCTTGGGCGGATCGGTGCTCCCCCTCGATAATATCAGCTCTCATAGCCAACAGGTAAATATTCTTTTTATTGTTTTATTGCGTGTTATCTTCAAGGAATGGTGTTTGACTTACATACCGCCCATCGCTCCTGAGGCTGTTCAAGAAATCCATAAAAAATTTTCAAATACGCTTATGAATCTCTTTGTTTTTGATCGGGTATAAGCCGTTAAACGTAAGTGGGAAATGGGGAAAGGTTCACTCTCCGGCAGGCGCAGAGACCATGCAGCTTCTTCTAGATTGTCTTGATCCAGGCTTCCAGTGGCCGAAGGGTTGAGGCGTCCACCTAGAGAGCAGGAGGGAGGTGCCTGGTTCGAATCCTGCCGGAGATAAAACTTCCCACTTCATCTTTCTTTATTATTGGGCTGATGTTCAACTCGTGCGTTGCAGATGTTCGAGGCCGCGCTCGGCTTTCAAGGGTCGACATTCCAAGTGCCAGAAAACGCGGACGTTTTCCGCGCCCGCTCGGAACTTAGAGTTAACAAAGATGGACAACCTGAATTCGTTTCTGAATTGATATAATCATCATGCCGATTCAGAACGAGTTGGGCTGACTTTTGACTGAAACGCAATCGGTTTTGGCCGACGTTGATCGATTTTTCAGGGACCGCTGTAAAAATAACATAAAATAGCCCGGTTCCTAGTTTTGATCGATGGAACTAGTTTCTCACAGATATTAAAAATGTTGAGGGTATTCAGGCGGGTTGAGTGCCGCCAGAAAAACATTGATGATCCCCATCGATGGTACGAATGAAACGAAACACTGATGATACGATCGTCAAGATTCTTCAATGTTATGGAAATATCGGCCCGCCATATTAGTTGAATCTAAAACTTCTTGATTGTAAATAATTGTTATATATTATATTATGTTATTAGGATTGGAAAATTGTTCGTTAGAGTATCCAATTTCTCAGTAAGTGCCAAGAATAATCAAGTGACCATAATGTAAAGTTGAACATCGAAAATGTCCTACCGCGCTCGAGTAATTCGGCGGATCTATAATATTTTCTGTGTACAGGCATTTAGTTATAGTAAAGATAATTTTTAGGTAGCATTACTGACAAGCTCTTCTGTCTATTGAAGAGTGAATTTGAGTTCTGAACTGAACTGGGCGCCTATATTTATAAATAATTTTTGTGTAGGTACGTACATTTTAAACGAGTCAAACAAGTTCGATTGTTGAAATCTCTGGAGCACTTAGTGGCAATGAATGAACGGGCTCGCTGATTCTATTGTTTTTAGCTTCAAATGGTAGATCGTGATTAGTAGCTCCAAAAAGTGCAATATATGAGAATTCTCCGGTGAGATTTGAAACTAACTTCGTCGCGTAGCCCCTCTTCTCTAACCCTCTCACTTGTTTGAAATACTGCAGTAACTATGATGTTAACAACAATATTAACTCGCCATTCACGGCTCGAACTGCCATGATTTCCAGCTGAAAATAGGGACAGGGAGCGTTCGAAGGGTGGCGATGTCAATGAAGTTGAAAATAATATACTATTTAGGCACCACATGGAGAACATTCTGATTGCTCAGGGAAGACGACAGCTTGGAATAACCAACTAAATTTCAAATTGTTCAATTTTATGGTATTTTTTAATTAGCTGCAGTATGAAGGTTCCCATTCCTATCTCCTGGTCATGGCCGACCAGAAAGATTCGATGATCAAATCTCATAGGCCGGCGGCTGTCAGTGAGCGAGTCCAGGCAGCGATCGCGTCTCTGATTGGCTGAGAGCCGCACTTTCGCTATTGCACTATCGCTCACGATTGGTGGTTACGGGTTGAGCCGTTTGCGCGACTCCCACTTTAAAGGTGCCCATTCACTTTTCGATTTATCCCCCACCATCTGAACGAGCCTGTACATAATCGGCCTTCAGTACTGATAGCTCGTGATAGTTCTAATCTCTCCTTGTAATAAACTTAAAAACATGCTCCTGCTTTTCAATATTTTGTGAATGGGATGCATTTTATCGAATTTAGAATTCACCCAAGGTATCCCTCGTGACAAAGATTGTGCGCATTTGGACGAATTATAACGTTTACGTGCCTTAAATAAGCTGGAATGTATCTATGTTTATTTGTTTGGAACTTGCAATCATGAGACTTTAACTTTTCCGTCCAACTTTAGAAGTACATAAAAATAAAGCGATATTAAAATCACTGATAATTCCCACATCCTTCCTTTTCCCCAGCATTCGAGTATCAACCACTTATGATCAAATAGCCAATATCAGGAGGAGAGGAGTTGATGGTGAATGATCGACCCTTGAATTTCTGTCGTCAGCAGATCAGAGATAGGGTCACACAGTGAAACGCAGTCTCCTTTGCTAAGGAAGGAGCCTGCGTTTCACTGTGTGACCCTATCCCTGATCTGCTGATGACAGAGGAGTGGAGTGATCGCAAAGGAACAATTGGCTAGACCTCCACACCCATGCATTAGTTGAACCAGTGCAAAAGGCTGAATCAGCTGTCTCTGAATCAAGTGAACATTTTGCCAGGAAATGAATCCTTTCAAACTCAAAACACAACTCACAAAATTGTAAGTTAGGCTTCTAAATTGAGTTTGTGGGCTGGGTTGGCGAGTTTGAGTGGTGGGTCGACTTTGTCAGTTAAATTGGTTTGTTGAGTTTGTGGGTTGAATTGTAGGTTGAGTTAGTATTGTAGATGGATGGTCGACCCTTGAACGAATACTGTTATCAGCGGATCAGGGTTAGGGTCTACGATAAAAACTGCCTGCCGCTTTTTGAGGCAGTTTTTATTGTAGACCTTAACCCTGATCTACTGACAACAGTTGAGTTGGGCGTTTTCTGAGTTGGCTCCTATATAATATATATAGGAGATATAATATATATCTCCTATATAATATATATAGGAGATATAATATATATCTCCTATATAATATGTATAGGAGATATTATCTCCTGTTAGGAGCCAGTTCGGCATCATCCCTCTCGGGCAGCGCCACAGGAAGTAACTCCACTGAAGCCATCTATTCTTCTTATCGTCAGTAGGGATCAAAGTGATATGGATAAGTGAGGTCTCTCATAGTTATTTAATCCAGACTTGAGTGATTCACAAAAATCTTAACAAATTATTTCAACAGTTCACGCATGTTCGCCATAAACTTGCCGAACAGCTGAGAATTCAGAACTGCTCAGCGGTTTCAAGCTAAGTCCCGGTATCGGATCTTTGTACTCGAGATCCTGTAATTTGTTCACTTTCACTTTCAGCTCACTTCTTAGTTTGTTAACTTCAGCATCCGCCGACTTTTGATCTTTTTCCAGCAGGGATTTTGCTTTATCGGAACGAACTTTCAGTAAAACTGGACCGACGGCCATCCAGGAGGATTTGTTTGTGGTCTGTTTGCCGGCATTGACGAGAGCTCTGTATCCTTCGCGGCTACTCTGACGTCGTTTGTCCAATGCGACGATTTCCGATTTGTCTTGAATAATCTCAGCAGCAAGACGTTCTATCTGTGTCAGCTCTTGGATTCCGTTCACAGGATTCTCCATCCTGACGGGCACGAAAAAGAATAAGATAGGCATAGGAAAGACTGGTTTCCTAAGCTTTGTTTCTGTTTGAATTTTTGTTTGTCAAGAATGATTCTCAAACTACGGGCTGCTCCTAGACAAATGCCGCATAGCTGACATGGAAGTCTGGCCCGTAGCGAAGGCCATAATTCTACCATTCCTGGTCCGGCGGTTTTCGGTAAACTCGGCGGACAAACCCTATCAATCAACACAATTAAAGACTCTTTGATCTTTATGGTTGATTCCCAAATAACTGGAAATTTCTTGTCCCTGGGCAGTAACACCCTACTCAGACATGTTTGAATTTTATCCTGATTCATAAATAAGGAGCAAAGTTGAAATGAAACCCTCCATGCTGCAAAACCTGTAACCTCCACATTTTAGTTTTTACCCACGGAGGGTTACAATTGGTTACAGTTGACCATAAACCGACCATGGGACGTTACCAGCTTTCCATGGAGGGTTACAAAGAGATTCATTTTGAGTAATTTTGATCCCTTTGACCTGAAATTTTGAGGGTAGACTCTTTCGAAGTTTAGGATCATTACATTTACTGCTTATTTCTTGGTAGCAATGCCAATAATTCTGTCAATCTAATCTGCCAAGTATTTCATTAATCAATCCTTTTCCTTACCGGCTGTTGAATCGTTGAATGAACCAAAAAAGTAAGTAAAAACACTTGTTTTGTTTCCCTTTCCACAAGGACTTTTAAGTCAAGTCACAAGAAACCAAAGATAGTTGGTGAGATTGACATGTAGGCAGAGCAGAAAGACGGAGAAAAAACCAAGACCGAGATTCAACGCGCAAGTTGACCAAGTCTCCAAAGAAACGCACACCAAAACATGTTCGAATGTGTAAGCTGATTAGATAGTGGAAATGTCTGCTTGTGGAACTCATGAGAGACGAATCTCATAACATTGATTGATACCAACAATTCACATTTCACACGAATAGCCATGTTCTCCATTTACTACAAATTGAAGTGGTCGACTTCCAAGCATTAGTTTCCAATCAAGCTCAAGAAATAATGAAATTGTACTAGCTGATTTTCGTATGACTGAACTTTGCGGAGCTGTCTTCCACAGACACGGCATGGAACAAACCTTTGGGTCCATGTGACAAAATGGCGAACCGAAAATCCCCCCCCCCCTTGCCACCTGATTCCCCCCCCCCCTTGCCACCTAGATTCCTACCTTTGCTTTGTTTACTAAAGTAGGTAGGACGTGGGAAAGCGGATGAGCCTGTAGTAAGTTTTTGTTGCCATTACTTATTTATTCTCTTCTTATTATAAAATCATCACCATCTATCTATCCCCAAAAATAATGCTGACGACCTAGACGAATTTTTTGCAACCGACCGTTATTGCGCTGCGGTTGATGACGGAGACCTGTTGCGTCGCTACCGAATGTCATTTCGTCCAAGTCCAAGGTGATATTCAGTGATTTTCCTCCTCATAACCTCTGGCAGACTTCTTGAAGATTCGATAATCCTGCATTAGGTATAGAAGTGAATGCACCTCCTAGCTTTTCTCCTCAAGTTAATTCGAACTACGAATTTCCTTCTTCCGTTTGGACAATACTATTGTTACGCAACAATCGCTCTTCAAAAGCGGGCTAAACTGAGTAGGTACCTACCGACTTGCTGGGGTGAAAAATGTGAATTATGGTACTTAGGCATGTCAATACCATCCGGTTGTCTGTTTGAATCGATCAGGTATCTGACTCCTTGAACCAGAGAAGAAAAATTCGTTGTTCTTCGAACGATTAAAAGATGGATAAACTTCGTCGGTATCTGAATGGAGATGACAGAGATGATGATAGCACAACCGGAATATTTCCCGTAAGTTGCTTCTGCATTTTTACTAAAATCTATGTACTTGAAAGTAAACTTTTCAGTAGGTATATGAAATGTCAGAATACTAAGGGAAAAGCACCAATAGCGGACATGACAACAGTAGTGGACACTTGGGTTAAAAATCGATAAAATAAGGGTTTGAGACAACTTGGGGGGTTCTTTTTTTTTGTGCCACAACTATTCAAGATTAGGCACAACAAAGAAGAACCCCCCAAGTTGTCTCAAACCCTTATTTTATCGATTTTTAACCCAAGTGTCCACTACTGTTGTCATGTCCGCTTGTGTTTTTTTCTCTGGAATACTGTTTAGTTGGTACATACCTGAATATTAGGGTACTAATGCATTATAATATGCATTAATATAATATAATGCATGTTTAATTGTGGATATATTATATCCATCATTAAAGTTCCTGATCCTTTTCACGATAATGGGATTGGTTACAGCTTCATCGGTACCTACTTGTGCAATCGATATATAATCGCATGTTCTGATTATCTCCATGAAAATCTAACCATCTAGCGCACTCGCGGCTTAAATTACAAGAATCCTAAAAGGACATCTGTCGATCAGTGTGCTGCTGTTCTAGCTACGGAAGGAATATGTTTGACTTCTGATTTCAAATTCCAGAATATGGACGCAACGACTCTCAGCTGGGAGACAAGAATCAAAGCCTTCATACTATGCTTTGTGCTAGGTATCATCATCTCTATTTTCGGTAGCCTCGCTCTCTTTCTGGGCAAAGGTCTGGCCCTATTTGCAATCTTCTACACGCTTGGCAACATCGTCTCGATGATAAGGTATTTTCATTCTCTCAACCAAAAAACTGTTTCAAAAATGCCCCAGTCTCCCAGACAGCTTGTTACTGTAGTAATGTATTGTTACTGTTATTACTGCACTTGAAATTCTCGAACAAGCGTGATTTCGAAGAGATAAATGGTGCTAGTTTCAAATGAGTTGAGAATATGGAATTCCAACACTGTCAAGGAGACCGTTCCAGGACTGGTCACGATAGCCAACGCTATGGGGCCGAAAGCAGCTCAAAACGTACTCAATCTGCTCTCAAGCTCTGGACCGTTGTCGCAATATTGACAATTATCTTCTTTTCCAGCACTTGTTTCCTTATGGGGCCAGTTAACCAAATCAAGAAAATGTTTGCGTCCACAAGAATCGTGGCGACCATATTGGTTCTTGCCATGATCGTCATCACGTGCATCGCTGCATTCCACGTAAGTTACTCGCAGCATTAATTGACCATTTGCAGGCGTCAACGTATTGAAAATCATACGTAGTTCTTCTCCTTTGTCGCATTCAGAAATCATCGCTGTACATTAAATGTATGTAAATTTTACGCTATTCTTTGTTGATAATTAATTGCAGAAAAACGCACCCCTTTCACTGCTCTGCATGGTTCTGCAGTGGTTGGCAATGACTTGGTACTCCCTCTCGTACATCCCCTACGCGAGAGACGCTGTCAAAAAAACGTTTGAAACTTGCATAGCGTAAATTGATTAAAATGACTAATGTACATGCGTATCTTCCCTATTTTCGTACCGTGGTGATCCTTCACAAAAGTCTGATTTCAATCTTTTGAGTCAATTACTAATTACTGATGTAATTTTTTCTGATCGTTGTTGCCTTATCAAGATGAAGATGCTATTTATTTATTCGTCGGAAGTACCTACGACTACACATTGTTATCGCACAAATCAAAAATTCTGGAAAGTTTCCATTGTTTTTTTTTTTTCATAAACTGGAGCATTTAACTTGACAGGGTTCTCATGTTATGGAGAATAACGGCCAAGTAGAAAAGAATAGAGCAATTAGTTTTCTGTAAGCGCTTTAGATCTATTTTTCAAGTAACGATAATAATTATATTAATATTCTATACTATCAGGCATGGTGGGATTTGGTAACCACAAACGGTTGATTTCGAATAGGTAATTCTTTTTTTCTATTCATCAATCATTGGACAATTAAAAATTTTTCAATAGGCTCCGTAGTATTTTTTTGAAAGGAAATTCATTTTTAGTACCTAGGTATTTGCTTTGGTGGTATTTCTATTCAGTTTATTTAGAGTAGAGTAGAAAAAACCCATTTATTCACCCAAACCATTTATGAATTGAGTTATCGGAATTTATTTTACTATTTTTGTACAATTTATGTAAACTACCTTCTCTTCCAATACCTGAAACATAGGTAGGTATCTACTTAATACCTTAAAATATTTTTGTAATCGATAATTTTGGCATGACGTGAGAAAACCTTAAATCCACGTCATTATTTTTAACTATGGCCATAAGGCTGTTGAATTCATTGTGGAATTATGTTATGTTTGTTTGGTTTTAAGTTTTTCTTGTGTGCTTTGTTTTTTGTTCAGTTCTTATGTATTGTTGCTGTCTTGTTATAAAATTCGTCATCAAATGGGACCATCACCATGGCGGTCTGGAAGATTCAATGATCGGATCTTCTCGCCTGGCGGCTCGAGCCGTCGATGGGCGTGGCCAGCCTTGGCGATTGCGACTCTGATTGGCTGAGTGCCGCAGGTTCTGTCTATTTTAATTCAGTATCTAGCCATTCCCGGTTCAGAGGATCAAGCTATGTAACTTTCTGGAAAAATGCTGGATGCTAAGTCATCTAAGTTATCTTTATGAACTATGATATATCATTAACTACTGACCTCGTCCGTATTCCTTTTTTGATCACTCTGACTGATTCTTAAGGGTCCATTTCATTTTGAACATTCAGTAAACTAAAGGAAAAAAATATATATTTTACTAAGTCGAGCAGTGAATATATTATATCCGCTGCTCGACTCAGTATAACATTGAAGATAATTTAACGAAATATCGGAATAAATTATTTTTGTTGAAGCGTAATAAGTCGTAATAATTCTTTATGCGTAATCGGTTAAACAATGCTTAACCCCTTTGATCGGTTGGCAGTTAACCAGTACCCTCCCTCATCTTATCCGTGTAGTGGAATCGACTAATCCAAGAAAAACAATTATGCCCATGTTTGTGGTGTTTATTGTCAATTTATTTAGTGTAGCTACAATTTGAGAAAATAAACGTGGTACCCCTACTTTCTGTCTCAACCGTGCATTTTTCTTTCCGCCTACCCTTCTTTACATAAAAAATAATTACCTATTTATTGTAAGTAGTTCCAGACTCGTTCTGAGGGCAGCTTAGTGAAGTTAGCAACGGTCAACTGCGGGTTTCTTTTCTAACTAATTGGTCTCTAGGGACGTCTTGGAACACATTTCTGGCTGTACAAGAATTGTGCCACCAGTCACATTGTTCGCCTTAGGATTAAACACTTTGGTGTATCCAACACCTTCTCGGATAAGTAGGTAGGCTATAAAATATCTTGCTTGATTAGCGTTTGACTGATGAGTATGTCGAATTGGACTGATTAGGGATGTTTTTCTGTCTTGGAGATGCGAGCATCCAGGTCACCTAAGGAACAGTTCTGCGAAGGAACAGTTAGCAACGAGCTACCTACTTATGACTGGTGGCACAATTTTAAAATTGCCATAAATGTGTTCCTAGACGTCCCTAGAGACCGAAAATTTAGAAAAGAAACACGCAGTTGACCGTTACTAACTTCACTCTGGTTCTGAGGGCGCTCCGTACCTCAAGGATCATAAAAGGATCATGAAATTGGTCCAAGTTTAGGGCAGAAAAAATCTACTTACCTACATACTTTGACAATCGAACTTTGCGTTTTTGAGAGGGAGGGGGTTAGATTAGTTCAATTCTTTCCAAGAACCTCTCGTTCAAATATTTTTTGGTCTCGACTTACCCGAACCTTGGCGACAAAAGGCTTGAACAGCAAATCTGAATGGAAATCAATGGGACGCAACTTGGGGTATGTAGTCCGAAGTCCGAACCTCGTCATCGGATGTACGATAATAATACTTACCCACTTTTTCTCATCATCGCTAGATACGATAACTATCAGGTAAATTTATGATTGTTACGATAACTAGTCGTAACATACGGTTATCGATTGTTGTTATTCTGGTACCACTGTTCAATAACTAGTAACGGCCAAAACACGGTCAGCGGGAGCGGGCAACAGCCGATTGATTCGCCGTAGTACGTAACGTAGCCATTTTGATTTTCGAATTCGACTGTTCCGGAACGTGATCGGAGGGAAATTTATTTCGTGATTTTGCCCAAGGAGAATAAACATCGAAGAGAAATTCACGAGCTAACTGCCAGTTGATTTGCAGCTTTCCAGATAAAATCCAACATCGACATTCCAAGAGAGGAGAAAACGGTACGTGTTCCTGCTCAAAGTAACTTTCTTTGGGCGCTCGTGGTAAACTCTCTCGGTTCACATTCCTATTACCCAAGGGTTAAATTGTTCACATTCCTCCTAATTACCTTCCTTCCTGCAAGTTGCGATACTTATCAAGTAATCTCGTGTTCTCCCATGCACCCAGGTAGAAGGTATGGTGTCATTACACCATCTGACTGATTGGACTGGGGCATGATGTCCATTGTCCTCATCTTCAGTCATTGTTCTCGAGGTGATTCTTCAGTTACCGATTGAATATCCTTTGATTCAAGTCTAGAAAGATAGGCACCGGGAAGTGTCTAGGTTTGTGTTGCAGGTGGTATGCCTTGTATGAATATGGGTGATTGCTTTGAGGTGCCTTGAATGAAACTTGGTACCAACTTCCTCATTATGAAGTGTGAAAATTCCTGTTCACTGGTTAGCTTGTTGCACTCTTACATTCACCTCGAACAGCTTCCGGGTACGGTGAGGTGATCAATGTTCTCAATCGATGTTTCTTTCACCCTTCGATTCCAGTCTTCTTTCTTATGGATGGAAAACACATGGTAGGCAGTGAACTTTCATCGCTGCTTGTTGAAAATCGTGTTCTCTTCGTCTGAGAAAACGTGAAACCGATGTTGGCTGCTCTGCCCACTCATGAGGAAAAATTCCCTCCTCACATCAAGCTTATTCTTGATTAAGCATCCATTACTTACGATTTGTTCAAACAGACAGCCATGGGCAAGCACCGGACTAATTTCTACGTCAGCCACTACGAAAGGCCGGCCTACACGGGGACACTCATTGCAGTAGAGCAAGAGCTAGAGCTCTCGAGAGAAGTGTGGATGGCCCGTAGAGTAGTTGCGAGAGCAGTCTCGTCTTGCTCTTGGGCTCTCGCGTTCCCCCTTCCGGACGGCACTGCAACCGATCTCGGAATCAGTCTCGAGAAGTTTCACCTTCGGGAAACAAGATGCGAGAGCGATGGCGAATTTGGGTCGACGGCGGGGAAGGATTTGGAAGAAAGGGGGATAGTGTAGACACTCACGCAACTGCTCTCGCAATCACGAGCGAGAGCGGTCTCAGAAACTCACTCTAGCGCTCTCAGGGCTCATGGTGTAGACGCGGCTGGCACTGCTCTACGCAATCGGTGCCGCTCTCGCTCTCTCCGTGTAGACCTAGCTTCACTTTACAGTAACTAGAGTACGAAATTCTGGTCTTTTGACCACCACTACTCCATAAAGCTGAATCTTTTCTTAATTTGCATAAGGGCTAGCCTCCGAACGTGGACACATGTGCCTGTCAGTTGGCGAAGCAGAATATTGCGTATGTTGGGTATTGCCGAGTGGTCTCGGGTTTCCTTGGTTCGGAGTCGCTGCTGAAGTTTAGAATTCATGCCCAGTGTTTGAAGGCCAGCCGACATGGAGGAGATTAGGAGGCATCAAGCCTTCAAAAGTCGAAATGTGTCCAGTGTTCTGGGAGAAATCTGAAGCGGAAAACTACCGATTTCGGCCTTTGACATCTTCTCTTCTTATCAATTCCCTCAATGCCCAGAACCTTTGATGTACTCAATTTTTTTAATGATATATCGACGGTGTAGAATCAATTATATTATACCAATTAAAATACTAGTATTGAAGGTATGGTTATAATGACTCCCGAGTCTCCTATTCTTCATTGAACTCTGTGTTGTTTTCGATTTATTTCAGACGCAAAAATGCCTTCAAGAGAGAACGAAATGAGCCATCGCATGCGTGCCTTCAAAAACTCAGGAAAAGGGACCGAGGTTTGTCGATATTAGTACTCAAAAGAGAAGGGAGGGATGCTATTTCCTGAGCATTAAATTATTCGCCCTGCTTTTCCCAGGGCGTCACGGGGAAAAAATTTTGTTATTTTTTTACGATGAAATCGTTTGTAGGAAATGCGGAGACGGCGGACCGAGGTAAGCATCGAGCTGAGGAAGGCGAAAAAAGATGAACAGCTTTTCAAGAAGCGGAACATCAACCTTGAAGAGGAGCCTGTTCTCCAAGAATCCAATTCCCCTCGTTCGCCGTCATCTATCGAGGATATTGTTAAAGGTGTGTTTCAATTGTCCCGAGCCCCGAAACTTTTTTCGGCCGATTTTGAAATTGTCGTAGGAGGTAACGTCAGTTTGACTTGATCAGGTTCTTTAGCGGTGAAGAAGTTGACTAGTGTTTCCAGTTAACCGACACTCTGCTGCGCCAGTCAACGGTGGTTCACTTGCAGGAGCAAGTCCTCATCAAGTAGTTGATTAATGTTAAAAGCTCAACAACTCCGATATTTTCAATTCCAGGAATGAACAGTACTGACGAGAACACTGTACTGCTGGCAACTCAGGCTGCCCGGAAAACTCTCAGTCGTGAGAAAAATCCACCGATTGATGTCCTCATCAACCATGGTGTCGTTCCCCGTCTGGTTCAACTCCTCGACTGCTACCAATGGTTAGGGACCTTGGAGTCAATATCAGTTTCTTGTCGATCACTCGGTTCCAATTTCACCTAATCATTGACTCGATTGGGTTAACGCTATTAATTGATATTCAACCAATGATAACCAAGGACCGCGTTTGACTACTCAATGCTTTAGTTTGGTTGAAGTGTACTCGAGGAATTGAATTTCATTCGTCAATTTGTCAAGGCAGTTGATAATTATTGTTTCGTTTCCAGTCCTTCGCTCCAGTTCGAGGCGGCTTGGGCGCTAACGAATATCGCGTCCGGAACCTCAGACCAGACGATGACCGTCGTTAAGAATGGTGCCATCCCAAAGTTTGTCGCTCTCCTGAATTCTCCGCACATACACGTTTCTGAACAGGCCGTTTGGGCCATTGGAAATGTTGCAGGTCAATTATGCACACCCATAATTGTTGATAACATGAATACAATTGTTCATAAAATTACGTTAGTTTTTTGCTTATACTTAATGATAATAATAATTTATGCTCAACAGCATTATGGGGCAAATACCCACTCAAAGGAAGGAGTATGATAAATGAAATTGTTCGTATTTATTTTTGGTTTGTTCCCAACAATAATAAAACGTTATTGAACCCGAAAACCTTGGCGGAACGGGCTTTTAGCATAAAACAATTCCAAATAGTACATAGATTGTACCCTGGAGTCCAAGGAACTGTGATTTAGATGGAAAAAATTGAATTTTTGGCATACTTCCACACCGATCAAATGCAAAAACTCAAAACAATCTTCATACAAGTTTATCAGACTCCATGGGGCACTTGCGTTTGTTTTTGGTGTCGATTTTTGCTAAGAGCCCTATCTACTTAGGTTCTTGGGTTAATAACTTTTTTTGCTGGGAACAAACCTATTATGGTTGCCATACTAGAAAGCACATTTCTTGCCAGCTAATTTGGAATATTCTGATACGTTTTGACAGGTGACGGCCCTACCACGAGAGATATGGTCCTTCAGCATGGTGGCATGAATGCTTTGCTCAGCCTGATCAAACCAGATACAACGGTGAGCTATTGATTGTACCTATCTATAATTTTCCTTTCGTTCATTGACATTTTTGATCCTTAAAGCCTTCAAAGTAGTCAAAATACCATCGGTTTGTTTCAAAAATTTATAAAATATGGAAGTATTTTGTGTTACCTACGCACAGCTGTTTTGAGGTTATAGTTAACCCCTTTGCAAGAATATTATTTTACAGAATTTGTCATGAAAAATCATTGCTGCTCCAGTGTAGCAGAGAATACTAGAGGCTACTCCGCTTGATAAAATGAAGTTGAGAGCTTTTCGAGGAGATGAAACTCGCAGAATTTTAATAGTTGATGTCAACTTTCATTTTGCCTTCTTTTGGCAGGTCTCTTTCCTTCGTAATGTCGTCTGGACGCTTTCTAACCTTTGCCGTAACAAGAATCCGCCTCCGGAATTTGACTTCATCAGGCCAGCCCTGCCTTACCTTTGCAAACTTCTCCACTACGGAGACAACGATGTTCTCGGTTAGTGGATCCGCTCATTGGATTGATTGAACTAACAGTAGGGGCCCATAAACTCAACTCACAAACTCAACTCAACACACTCAATCCACAAACTCAACCAAAGAACTCAATCTCAAACGTAACTCGCCAACTCAATCCACAAACTCAACTCCCAAACTCAGCTTTCAAATAAATCCCACAAACCCAACCTGCCAACTCAATTCACGACTCAAATCACAAACTCAACTTGAAACTCAACATTCGAACTCAACTCTCAAACTCCACTCACTAACTCAACTTACAAACTCAACTCAATCCACTTACTCAACCAACAAACTCATCTTACAAACACAACTCTCAGATTCATCTCCAGTTTTCGATCGCTTAAACCCGACTAATTTTGACTTATAGGGAGTGAAGAAGGTGTGAAAACCTTCAAGGAATCCAACGAGCTCAAAAAATTCAAAATCGGTCCAGTAGTACTCCCTCAAATAGCCAAAAACGCAAAAAAGGAGAAATCGCGGTATGAAATCTCAAGCCAACCGATTAAAAAACAAAATTTTCAAAAAATTTTGGAAACGAACCCCTATCTTATGGTAAATCAAGCGAGAAACACGGGAAAAATACTCAAAAAATTCTAAACCCACGGCTTCACCTTCAAAATTGAGTTTTTGCGTTTTTTTTTTTTCAAAAATATACCCTAATTAGGCGGAATTGGACCCCTTAACCTTTTCCGATCAGATTGCCCGGGCAATATGCACCAAGTTGGAGCAAACCACAACTCATAGGACCAAAACAAAGGGATCTACTTCTACAAAGGGGTCTACAAAGGGACTACTTTTTTTATTTGACGGTGTACGGATAAAAAAGTTTTGTTGTATATTTGTGTTCTAGAACCTCTAAAACGTGAAAGAAGAAATTTTCAGGGGGTGTTGTAAAAATATTTATTTTTGGAAATAATGTACCAAAATATTATGACAGTTCTTATTTCGGAAATGGTTTTTAGCTACCTACTCTCATAATTGGTTATTGTTTAACACCTGCAGCTGATACCTGTTGGGCGTTATCGTACATCACCGACGGAACGAACGATAAAATTCAAGCCGTCGTCGATACCGGCATCGTCGGACGTCTCGTTGAACTTTTATCCGAGAGTGAGGTATCAATTCTTACACCCGCTCTCCGAACAGTGGGAAATATCGTCACCGGTAACGATTCTCAGGTACGTTTTCATGGATAATGAGTTTTTTCAATGCATTTCATATCATCCTGAGATGGGAGTTTTGGCGAATCAAATCGTTACCAACCCACAACTGGTTAGGCAACTGTGGTATGCAACGGCCCAACGGCAAAAGTTTCAAATCTTACAATGCGCATGTCGACGGCGAAGTCGTGAGACTTCGTATCTCCAATATGATAAAATGGAGATACGAGGTCTCACCACTTCGCTGTCGATGTGCAAGGCGTAGTGTGACATTAACGCGAGTTTGATGAAATCAAATAAAATGACGATCACGACTCTCTTTACTCACGATCGTTTCAAAAATCGCATTTTTCAATCTTCCGCAGACGGACGCTGTGTTGGGTGCGGGTGGACTCAACCACTTGGCCCTTCTTCTGCAGCATACGCGTCAAAGTATCGTCAAAGAAGCCGCCTGGACCGTATCGAATATTACGGCCGGAAACGAGGACCAGATCACAAGAGTCATCGAAGCTGGGATTGTCGATCTGCTGTTGCAAGTTATCAAGAAAGTGAGTGGTTTCGTGAGCGCTGTATTCAGCACTAGTCGATCGACTTACCCGAAGAGCTCGTATAACACGAACGAGAGTATCAGGACGGGTCGGTCAAGGCGGTCAAAATGGCAGTCCGTTGGTTGGAAGACGGTCGATCGAAATGGTAAAACAATTTCAGGGCTATCGGGTCAGTTTACTGCAGTTGGAAAGGTTGACTGCCTATTTATAGGTTCATAAACTAATGCTGTTTAAGACGAGAGGCGTCTGGATCTCCATCGGGTGCGTCTCCGAACCAAGCGCTCCTAGTGGCTTTCCTGTTTATTCCACCATGCACAACATAAAATTAAAAATGTTTAAATGTTTGAAATGTTTAATTAAATGTTGTGAAATTTTCACATTAAATTTAAAATTAAATTAAATTTCACATTAAAAGTGAAATTTTCACTTTGATGTTCTTTTGATATGGACCTTTAGGCAGAAACTTAGGGGGTCCGGTGTGGCCGAGCGGTTTAAGGCGCTTCCGTTGTATTCGGTGCACAGCTACGGATCGGGGGTTCGATTCCCCCGCCTGCTCCTGGAATATTTGTGGACCTTACAGTCCCACCCTTCAGTATAATAATCCTACCTGAAAAACGCCTTCGTCATGTCAGGCCCAGTCGAGGTCATAAATCTTGACGTAAAGCAAAATTTAATTTTAATTAATTTAATAACCTTTAGGCAGAAACTTGATGAAGAAAACGATCAAGTTTTTGATAGCTGGATTCCAGTTTTACCTATTTCATAATTTACATCTTTGGTAAATTTTTTTGAAACCACCTGGAAAAAATTCCAATTTTTTGTTCTTCCTTTTTCAGGGCGATTTCAGGTCGCAGAAAGAGGCGATGTGGGCAATCACGAATATGACGTCAGGCGGCAATTTGCATCACAAGGCGGCCCTCATTCAGCTCGGAGCCATCTCTTCCATGTGCGACCTTCTGGATTGCAAGGACTGGAAGACAGTACTTGTCATACTGGATGGCCTCAATAACCTTCTTGGCGTGCGTACATTCTGGCTGAAAACTATCTTCGTTTTTTGTATTTCCCTTCGATCGTCCAATCGCTAGTTAGATCCTGACCAAATATGATTTTGACAGGCTGCCGAGAAATCTGGCGATTTGGAATCGGTAGCCGTGCTGGTCGAAGAGTGCGGCGGCCTCGAGAAACTGGAGCTTCTGCAGCATCATGAAAACGAGAACGTGTTCCAGAAGAGTGCCGCCATTATCGACAATTACTTCAGCTCTAATGTAAGTCTTATAATGAATTTCAGCATTTTGGGCAAATCTACAGCGAACCAGAGAGAAAGGATGCTCAAGAAAAATTGGTGATATCGTATCCTATAAATTCCAGGGTGGAGACGAAGACGCGAATCTGGCACCCGATTCCTACGATGGCGCTTTCGCCTTCAATTCGAACGGCTCAGTTCCACAGGGAGGATTCTCGTTCAACTGAACATTCGGAATCGCAACAATAAAAGCTGAGAATTAGGTTCACTGCCGGTGCGAAGGTAGGATCGCTAATCGCCTTTTCTCGTTCAAACTATCAAACCGACATTTTACAACGGTTAATCGTTTGCGTTATTGTTGGCATTTTCTCCAGAACTGACTAGTTTCGTATCATCAATGTTGAGTTTTTAGTTTCTACCGAATAACCTGCTGCCTCCATTTGGCGAGAGCGTAGGCATGGTTGTTCTGTTGCCAGGGCACAAACGTACCAATATCATTGTTCAAGGTGCGAAAAGCACTCGTATTTCTTATGAAACGGAACTGTCGAATTTTTATACTGAATTAATCTGTCGATAAACTTCGTTCTTTTTTAGTACGGTGGTTTTATCCATATTTCCCGCCCATGTTTGTACGGAGGCCTCTCCTGAAACACTTGTTGGATTTGGCTTCTTGTCCAACATGTTGGTCCTTCATCCTTTCAGAAATATTTACACCAGTCGACGTTCCAACCGGGATCAAACGTTCATTTGATTCTTTTTCGCAACCCATTTGACTGGTTTTGTAGAGGAAAGCCGTATTGTAAGTACATTATATAGGTACTGCATAATTCAAGCTCTAGTTTTTGACTCTAAATTGCGTTTGGTCGAGTCGTGAATCGCAAACGAAAATTCAAGTGTGCCTTAATGCTGAGATTCGGATACCGTCGTCGTTCGGCGTATCATTGACAACAAAAATGTTCAACAAATGTTCTCATTGGAGACCCAACATTAGCCATGAAAAGCCCCGCATTACGCCTGCTGAGATAAAGGGGAGAAATGATTTTAAAATAACGCCGATTTGTTCAAAATGTACACAAAGATGAGGAATTTCAGTATTTTTGTACGAGAAAATTCAAATTGGTAAGATGAAGTCGTAAATGAGGCCCTTGGAAATGATTCGCTGATCAATAATCGGTTTTGAGTCGTGAAGGTACAATTGAACGTACAACGATGGAATGAATCGATTTTTATTCCTTTTTTGGAAATTATAATCAGAAAATAGTACCTACATGGCACTGAAGAGAAAATATTACGCATCTTGCTCGCCCTGAATTGGGCGGATTTTTCCTAAAAACGAAATGGAATGCTCACATGGTAATTATCAAACACGACGACATTGGTCTCATTACTATTATTTGTATGATAGGTATGTTACACGATGATTTACCTAACTATATCTTACATCAATTCTCAGCAATCAAGAATATTGGAATTCCACGACAAATTAACTTCGTACGACTTATCAAGTTTGTCATCAAAGAAGTATCATCTATTGTATAGAGTCTTATGAGATATTTACTCGTTCCGTCAGGGGCAGTGATAGATTGATATTGTGCGTGTATTACGCCACATATATTAATTTATTGTTTCCAATTTGCTCTCTATACACATGCTTTTCACTCTACCGCATTTTTTTGACAAGCCGAAACTACAAAAGTCCAATTTGCCTACTCTTGGTTTTCTGAATGCTAATAATAATAACTAATCGTAATATTCAGCGAGATAAGAATAATAGGATTCTCATAACAGATTCCCAACGTCATGGTTGAAGAGGTATCTTTACGTTGGTCTACATTCCGAAACTCCTAAAAGGTGATGATCAAGTAGGCGAGTACGATGTGCAAAAAGGACTACACTGTTGGAACACGTGCTGTCTTATGGTTGATTCCCAAATAACTCAATTTCTTGTCCCTGGGCAGTAACACCCTACTCAGGCATGTTTAAATTTTTTTCCAATCTTTTCCAGTAAATAATATGTGTGTTCTGTTAGGTTACCATGAAATAAGAACGCTCAGAGGTGAAACCCAACGCAAACATACTAATTGAGTAACACTCCAAGGCCTTGGATGAAGAAGGTGTGGCCTGTAACCTCCACATTTTAGTTTATACCCATGGAGGGTTACAATTGACCATATACCGACCATGGAAGGTTACCAGCTTTCCATGGAGGGTTACAAAGAGATTAATTTCGATCCCTTTGACCTGAAATTTTGGGGTAGGCTCTTTTGAAGTTAAGGATTATTACATTTACTGCCTATTTCTTGGTAGCAACGCCAATAATTCTTTACACGCCAATGGTGTAACCCTCCATGGATTCAAAATTTTCAAATTCAATTAAAAACTCGAAGATTGTGATTCCAATCTTTTTCAATCTTAGGAAGGTCCTGGGAGCAAGCAGAAATTTTTTCAAGATTTTTCAAAGAGGTGAAATTTTAATTTTTTCCAAAATTGAAAATTGACAGTTATTTGGGAATCAACCTACTGATTTTCATCCTCCTACCCTAAATACCTGAGGTTAAATTTTGAAATTGTTTGGACCTGTTCCTCGTCTCGGAGAGTGAGTTTAGGCGTGAGCAGTAAATCCAAATTCGGAACTGTTGTTGTTGCGTTGATTGACAGTACTTGTCACAGTCGCCTTCACATTCCTACACTCGAGCTACACGATCGAACGTTTTACACTAGGTTAACAAAGGTTTTAGGTTAACTTCCAATAAACACGCCGTTGCCATGGAGTAACCAATGATTTGTCTCCTGTGTGTTTCTCGGTCGTGACCCCAGCAAACCTTCTTAGAATTTACTCTCAGGCATCCTACGACTTGCACAACTTGGAAAATTACTTGTAATCTATACTCCATGGCTTTGACGAAATTCACATCGTCTCAAATCTAAATTCAATCTACACGTCCCAACGTCAATAAGTTTACCTGACACTAAATGCAACAACTAGTTTTACTCGCCAGTGTTTCGTTTGAATCCACAACAGGGAATAATTTCGGCGCTTTTCTAAACCCTATTCATGATGGAATTTTTTAGAAGATTTACAAAATACAAAGAGAACAGTTATTCGTAATATGTTTTTCGATAAAAAATGGTCTCAACGGTAAAGTCGTACCTTGACAAAAAAGTAAACATTGCGTTGAAATTGTGTATTCCGCTCACACTAGGTTTTTTTTGTGTCCCTAAAAGAAGGATTTCTAAGGCGCAGATAGGACACGTAGAGGCGCCTTGGAAATCTCAAAATTTGACAAACGGCTCAACCCGCTCCTGCCCAACGACGCAACAGGGTAGTCATTTGCAGCCCAAAAGATTCGATGATTGAATGTTTTTGGCCTGCGGTTTGAGCCGTCGGTGGACGTCAAAATGTGTAAGTAACGTCTTCATGGAGGTTATTTAACGTCAGCATTAGAAAAAGATGCAGAACGTTCATCAGTTCAGTTCACTCGACTTCTCTTGGAATCCACAAAAATATCAAAAGTGAATAATAAAGAGCTATTCCCTGTTAGCAACGCTGGCGACACATCACAAGCTACTGGTCCACTATATGTACATGAACGTAATGGTACATGAAACACTTGGGAAGGGATGTCACAGACGCAGTCGAGCATTGTCTACCGTTTATAGGCTTTTTTCGGTGACCAAGTCTGTGTACCGCGTAAGTGGCTGTAACGGCAGTGTCTGTAGCTAGTTAGTGCACCCGCGTCATCCTGTAAAAAGTGAAATCACCATTACCTAGCATGTAAAATGAATAATTCGTGCGTTTTGACTAGACGAACACGAATTAGACCGATGCAGATTTGCTTGTAAGCCGAAAGAGAAACTCTCTATTGAATTCTTCGTACCATGTGCTATACGATTGCTCTTGGAGCGCTCTGGATGGGGCCCACGAGCAGTTCGAGATTAAAACACTCTAGTAGTGAAGCGCCCACAGAACTTCGCCTTGTCATCATGGAAGCGACGATACTCCACTTATTTTGAGCGATGTCAAAACACTCCACGGAGTTCAACGATGAGGATCCGTCGTTGCCTCCAAGGGCGATCAAGGATTCTTCGTAATTCACCACTTCGTGCGTTGACCTGCAAAAATGACCATTTCAGTTTGCGCTAACAATGTGGGCTTTTTCGGGGGCTGTAATTCGGTACCGCTCTCAAGCACCCACCTTCTAGAGTGCATCGGAGCGATCGCCTCCCAAGTGTTTTTACGAACGTCGAACCGTTCTCCGGACGCCATGCACATCGTGCCGTCATTGCCGCCTATGCAATAGAGAATGCTGTCGACCGTGGCGACGCCGCAGCTGGACCTCCGTGACGCCATGTTGGGCATATTAGTCCATCGGCCTTCCCGCGGATCCAGTCGCTCGACGCTATTTTGATAATTCGTCGAGTCGTAGCCTCCCAGGGCGTAGATGCAATTGTCTGAAAAGTCAGCAGTTTGGAAGGTACCATGGACACTTTACGATACAGGGAAGGCAATTTAATATTTTCAACTTCGTTTTGTTTGATCAATCGAGCATTGTAACTGCGCCAGTGTAACCTGCGCATTGTTACCTTCCATAAATGCCGTTGGGCATGCGAGGAATTCCTGTATTTGACCCTCAATGGTCAGGTTAATCACCCAAAGTCATCATCAAAAATGAAAACAATAAGTTACCGACGACTGCTACTCGGCAGTAGCGCCTGCGCGTATTCATGGCCGGACACGAACTCCAAACTCCAGTCAGAGGATCGTAGCGCTCTAAGCTGTTGAGGCAAGACGCCCCGTCATACCCGCCGCAAGCGTACACCAAGCCGTCGAAACTGCAGATACCTTGAAAACAGAGAGCAGCATTGTTGCTATTCTATCTATTTTGTGTTCACCAAGAGCGAAACTATTCGGAAGTAGAAACCGGATACTCTGCGGCTTACCTAGGCAGCTTCTCTTGGTGCCCATGGACGTGATGGGGGCCCATTTGTTAAGCTGTGGGTTGTAGCATTCAGCAGTTGCAAGATCCGATGCTCCATCGTATCTGGCGACGTTCAAAAACGTTCACATGTCAAAAAAGTCATAATTTCAAAAAATGATGGCTTTGACTTCAGGGTTTTTGGGTGGGGATCTCTAGATTTTGACTGAACAACGTGAAATTTGGTGTTTTTTCTATATTTTGGTAAACGTGATCAATTTCGAAGGAGTGATAAGGCTAAAATCGCGTTTTTTCACAGTTTTCTTGGTTTTACGGCCGTTGTACCTATGGGTTTAGGGCAAAAACGTGATGCAGAAGAAAATGTCGGGTGTTAAATTCCCTATCAGATGCATTCCCACCCATGATACCTACTTTTTATATGAGGCCGTCCGTTTATAGGTTCATAACTGCAAAACTGCGATTCGGCTATTAGAAAGTGAACGTTTAATTAAGGGCATTCCCTCAATGAGATATAGGTATTCCTCAAGAGATGGAGGTTTGGAGGCAAATAGAGGTTTCGTCTGTGCCCTTCTGAGAAAGCGGGTCCTGCTTCTTGGAATTCCCAGGTATTAAAGACCTCCCCCCTCTTCCCCTATGAGACCTCGTCAACGGGTATCACTGAACAACATTGAGAACTCACCCGCCGACGACGTACAGCATACGACCGAGACCGGTGACTCCGCTTCGACTTCGGCGGCAGTTCATGGGTGCGATGGCGAACCATCTGTCAGCGCGAGGATTGTACACTTCGCATTCGCTATGGATCGCAAAAAGACTACCACCTCCTGAAACCCGATTTTCATTGCGGTTATTCACAAATCGAAAAAAGGCCGAAAAAATCAGCTGAAAATTGGGCTCCAGTATTAACCTGGACCAAAACTTAAAATTCCCTATTCCAAGACAATAACACCAAGTACGACTATACAAGATGCAATCCAATGAGGGCAAATAACCGAGAAATATCCAAAGTGCCTGAACTGCTAACCTATGGCGAAAACATAATTCTTTATTCCTTCCGGCCGACGGAGGGATGTCCTCTCGCTGACGAGCACCGATCGCTGCTCCGGAAGCAGGTGGTACTTCATCGCTTCCAGTAGAAGCTCCTTGCACTCTGGACTCTCGCGCACCAACAGTTCAGTGTCGACGGTCGACATGAGGAAGTCGCGCGACATCAGCGGCAGACGCACGTGGCTGAGCAACTATGAGTAACATCAGTATGGAATATCAACTCGAATGTCGATGAAATTTAATATTCCTAGACCTGTTGACAATTATTTTCATCGCTACATAAATTTAGAAGGTCAACCATTTAGCTATGACTAAACTAATATTTTGTTGTAGAGCTATAAGGCACTGAGGCCTGTTTTCATAAAAGGCTGATTTGTTGAAATGATGATCAATACAAAATATATTATGTATCAATCATCGACCTGACTAACCAGCATAAGGCATTTTGTGGAACTAGGAACTTGAAACTTGACTTGGTTAGAATTCATGCAGGAAATATCTGATAGTCTATGGCTATGTGTTGAATAGGATACGGATCTAATTCGAAATAAAATGAATACGATATGAATTCAAAATCGAGCGTATTGTGTGACGGAAAAACTAAACGACACAGGGGGCCTATTCTGTAAGACATTAGAGCGGTTTAGGTATCGAAGCTGCCTCACTATTGCCCCGCAATACTATTTACCAGTGTTGCCAAAAAAAAAACCCTGAACGAGGGGCCAAATCAGGGAAAAAAATCCCCAAAAAACCGCCAAAAGTTAAGAGCGATCTAAAACTAAACTATTTATTTTATTTTTTTTTGTTGTTGCTCACAGAGGATTTTACGCACACCCACGTCAAGTAACCATCGATTCCCCAGGACAATGCTGCCGCCCTAAGATAAAACGTCCGAAGTCCATTCAAATTGCAGGCGACTCAGGACGTTTTATCTTTGGACGGCAGAATGGCGGCGTTACTATGGCGGTTCCATAGCAATGCGATAGAGATTCCACTCGAATTCTATACAGAGCAGGGCCCCCGGTCATGGCAGGAAACATGGCCCTAAAATCTAGAAACATACCTTCGCTATGTACTGGACTCTATCCTCTACGCAGTGTTTCACCCAGTTGAGCACAGCCAGAAACACTTTTTCCTCTGATGCAATGTTTAGCTGGTTGTTTGATATTAATTCTTCTACCTATATTGATAAAAATGACATGCAACAATTGAGATTCATGCGAAAAGCACATCTAAAGTTGAAATTTCATAAGCAGACGACTCTATGGCTATTTAGTACTAATATATCAAAATATATTGAGCAATATCCATTTGACGCCACTATGTTCTTGTTCCATTGGAACATAACAGTAGGCACCAGCTATGTACAGTTCTGACTGAAATAGCATTTTTCCTCCAAGAGAGGCATTGGGATTGTAATTTTGGAAACTTTCTAAGGGGCAATAAGTCCCTTGTGATTCTAAATGGCTTACACCGACGATTTTTACGGCTACCCAACTTACCTCGCTGAAAGGGAGTAGCAGAAACTCTTCGGTATTCATAACTTCCTGGAAGTTCTGCAAGGCGTACTTGTGTGATCGTTTGTGGAGCTCCTCGCAGGCGTGAGCATCTGCATATAAAAAACGCCTGCGTAGTCAAATACAATTTTTGGCCGCTATGCCATCCCAGGGAAAAAGTTCCGTGCGTTGGCTACATTAGGAGAGTTAATTGGACCATCGGCTCGATTTGGAGTGGCTGGCCGCAGGTGGCCTGCCTCGAAGTGAGGCACATTTACATAAAAAAAAACAAATTGCGGCAGGAGAATCACAGAATTGAAAATCAATGATGAAATATGCTCCCGAACTTCTTCGAACAAAATCGATACGCTATTAAATTTCTGCCTTCGAGACATTATCCTCTACCGGTTTCCCACGGAAGCTTTTACGTAACAGAGAAAACGGAGAAAAGGGAAAAATAGTTCTTTCCCGATGAATGGTGACTGGATGGAGGTAGGACTAGGCTCTATAGCGTGTTTCTATAGCCATTGTAGTGACCTGTCAGCTCGTCAGATCGATGAAGGTTTGAAAGAAACTCGTAATACATCAATGTCCTCCTTCAGAATGGACATCAAACGCCAGGTCCCCGTTCGCTATTTAATCGTTTGCGATTATAATCATGCGATCAAAAATCATTCGATACTTCCACTTCAAGGTAGAATGAGCGATGAATGTATGAATCATTTTTACCGGCAAAAGTCCTAATTCCGAGACAGTTAGAAGGATGGAGCTGTTTCATGAGAAACTCGCAGCAGGCTTCTCTCACTGAATGGATCTGTAGAAGACTGGAGGCAGGCAGCAGTACCTAAGGATCGGCAGAAATAATGCTTCAATTAAAAACAATAACTGGCCCTGAAATCATTTCCTACGATGAAAATAGTAGGTATGCTGTAGGTTAAAATATGAGTAAAACGAATTCTCCTAAATAGCATGAAACGAAAAAAATGGTTAGTAAATGACGCACTTGTACATTATCTTCGGTAATGAGGATCCCGCCGGTGTACGCGTAATCGACCAGAAGTTTCAGAGCTGTCACGTCAACTTCATGAAGTTCCACCTCTCTTGAAGCCCTCTCCGCCATGTCATCTGCCGAAATTTTACAATTTTTCGCCAACTTTAAAACTTTTTTTTAATTATTCTTTCCGAGCTGCTTGGGCGATGGAAAAAAGTCTGTTTTCTGGATACGTCGGCCGTCAGGCCATGACTCCGAACGATTGATGTTCATTGGGGACCATCTGAATTCAGATGCTTTAATCGGAGATCCACATCTACAAGCCAAAATTAATCGATGAACTAAAGGGGGAAATCTGGGGAGAAGAGAGGAAAGTTCTAAGGGAGATGACGGGCAACAAAATGCGCTCTTTTTGGTAACTCCTGCATTGTAGCTCAAAGGTGTCTTAACGTGAACTACGTCATTTTCCAAGCTTGATTTTTCTCCATAAATACTGAAATTCAGTATCTCTTTGAGCATTTTGAATCAAATATGAAAATCCTATCTCAATCTGAACTTTTGGTGCGCATTATTTAGAAATCCGTTCTTTCTGACAGACCACCCATTATTCGGTTTCGACTTACCGTTGAACATTGCGTAGAAGTACGGGCTGGTGGACGCGAGGACAACCTTGTGGGCGTTTATGTTGGTCTCCCCAACTTTTAACGAGATATCCGTCATCTGTAAGGGAAAGAATGCTGCAGAATACTCGATGTCTCTCCAAAAACCAAAAAAAAAAAAAAAAAAAATTTCCCGCTTAGAATGAGAAATTCTACGAAGACTTCGACCGACCTGCGTATTCTTGCGCATCTTGTTGATGACGTCGAAGGCGACTTTACAATGCTGCGGCGTGTTGTGGTAATGCGTCACCCCCGACGCATGTCCAAGCTCTCCGTTCTCCATTGCTCTGGCTTCCCCTGAAAACCCCAGTTTATGAAATGGTTTTTTAACCTACCAACGAAGAAGAAAGGTTTACGAATGGGCAGAATAAGATTTTAAGTGAATTGGAATTTTCAAATGACGCATCACCGAATAAAAGCAGTCAGGCTAAAAAATGTTTTTATTCCACCGGGCTCATAATTATGCTGGTTTTACTATTTGGCGAAAAGTACGACGAAGCGAACGATTAGGTATTGCAAACACAACGAATTTGTGGTTGTATGGTGGCTTCAAGTTGCCCCGTAACGGTTGGCCCGAAAAACAGATGGAAGTGATGGAGGGGGAATAGAGTGCGAGGGGGCGTGGCTAGAGGATCGTGTTCGACGCACACGAAGTTGTGAAATTATTGATCGTGTAAACTTCCACATGAGTTGGTAGGTACGGGTAGGTTCCGAATCAATCGTAAGGCGAATTGATTAAGGGCCACTTTCACCAAAAAAGGTCCGTCTCGTTAAAGTTGGACCTGTTGGTTGCTTTGTTGATAGATACGTGACCAACAGTAACTAACATGTTGGTAACTTTAACTGGAGAAATTCTATTTGGTGAAAGTGGCCATTAAATTTTATTTTCAAAATTGGGCCATCGCCAGACGCAATGTACCTAGTCGTATAATTTATATTATTGACGACATTTTAATTTTAAATAATTCACGAAAAATGAATGGCGGGACTGATTGCGTTCGACTTACAATTCGCTTTCATGGCGTGAACAATTAAGTCCAGCGATAGACGATGAATATTGTAGCGTAGCGTGCACAAAAGTGCTACCGCTCCGCACAGGTTGTCAGTAGCAACTACTGACAGCAACTGTTGCCGTTTCCATGTCGGTCAAGCGCATTACTAACGTTGGCCACTGGGTTCACGTGTTTGCCGCCGGTGGACATTTAATTAGAGCTAGTTGGCTGCAGTCTGCGAACTGAGGTCATTGCCTTGGCTCCAGAGTACACTGATTGCGTGAAACTGGCTCTGCCACTGGGCCTCACAACTTCCTAGGTCAACTAGTGTCGCCGTTTCAGGTTACGAGATGAGTTCATCGCGTCGTTTCTGCTCGTTTAAACCAATGAACTTCAAAGGCGAAGCGTCGGATGAGAGGCCTTTGCGGATTTTAGAAGGTCACTGACATTTCTCGGTCCTTCACGCTTGCGGAGACGTTTCACCCTCCACAAACGAAGAATTGACATATTCTACCGAATAAAACTTTTTAAAAAACGTACTTTAAAGCTGGCAATACGCAGCACAGTTCTTTTTTAAAAAAGTAGTTCTTAGGAGCGTTTTGTTAGGTGCCTGAGGTGCACCATCGACACCATTGTATGAAAATTCCATGGGAATGAGGTGCATGATGCGGTCCGTGGATAAAGCTCTCGGCCATATACTAGAGAGTTTTTGCAGCCAACGGGTGACGGGGTGACGTTTCTCACGGGTGACGTTTCGCGTGCGACGTTAACTATGACTAGGGGCAACAACGCCAGCGGTTGCTATGTTGGTTGCCATGTTAACCGTATTACCATTATTAGTTAGGGTTTTTATTGGTTAGGCATTCAACGGGCCCGTCTCTTCGGCTCAACGGGCGACGCTGAATGGACCATTTTACCGGCACCCGTGGCTAACGTCATGTCGAGTTACCGTCTCCCGGCTCTTACGGGCTCTGTCGCGAGGTTCTACGTTGCCCGTTAGTGGCTTGCAAAAACTCTCTAATATCCGCTTGCTGATGGAGATGGTAAGAAAGTGCATTGCTGTGCATTATTAGAGAGTTTTTGCAAGCCACTAACGGGCAACGTAGAACCTCGCGACAGAGCCCGTAAGAGCCGGGAGACGGTAACTCGACATGACGTTAGCCACGGGTGCCGGTAAAATGGTCCATTCAGCGTCGCCCGTTGAGCCGAAGAGACGGGCCCGTTGAATGCCTAACCAATAAAAACCCTCACTAATAATGGTAATACGGTTAACATGGCAACCAACATAGCAACCGCTGGCGTTGTTGCCCCTAGTCATAGTTAACGTCGCACGCGAAACGTCACCCGTGAGAAACGTCACCCCGTCACCCGTTGGCTGCAAAAACTCTCTATTGTTGTGCGTGGCCGACTTTAACGTACAATTTTGGATAAACATTAAATCATAAAACGATATCTCTATCATTAATGAGACGGATCTTGAAGCGGGATTTTATAATGATTGCTATTTTAGAGACGAACAGCTACAAAAGTTTTTCAACTTTTGATTATGTAGATAAATTAGCACAAGGTCCGACAAGGCCAAGATCGTCCAATTGGGCCAATATCGTCGAGCGTATCAAGATGGACGTTTCTTTAATAACAGCCGTCGCGGATTTTTCCAGCTCTCCATCATAAGTTTTTGCCGTGCACACGTTCCGTACCAGAATATTTTTATGACTGTAAAAGAAAACTTCGTACCGGATGTGATGGAAGCAAGGGTGATCTCAATCCTGCAGGTGGTGCCTAGTGTCTTTCCACTTGACTTCATTTGTCAGCTAAACCGCCAATGACCTTCTCAGCAGGCTCTCTTGTATCTATGAACATAAAGTAATTCGAATTTATTACGCGTAATTAGGCACCATGATTGTTGTTGAACATTTTTCTTAGTAGGCAGGTGTACAGAAGATTGAGCTATATTATCTTATCGGCTGGTTGACACCTTTTTGTTTGAGAATACCTAAGTATGGGCTTCTTGGACACATATATGTGCCCATATATCGGCATTTTATTCATTGCTGAGTTCGAGTTCAAAATCAGTAGGCATAATTTAGAAGTCCCAGAACTAGGTACTTACTCTATTTTTGTCATAGAATTGGGACGTTTGGTTAAGAGAGGATGCCATTAATGTGCATGTTAATGAACAAGGTAATGTAGTGAAGTCAGAACGTCTGACTCAGAAGAAATGAAATTTTTGCTCCCTCTTGAAATTCCTCATTTTGCGTTCTATAAGGTGTATAATGCGGCATCCGTTTTTCCCCCATGAATTACAAAACAAGGAGATGTTCTCCAACTAGGTAGAAACTACAATACTTACTTCATATTATGCTAGGTACGTATATATTTGACACAATTTGATTATGTTATGGCTTTTTTGGAGGCTGCATGGTTAAAAAATGCCAAAACTAGGCAAATTTTAAAAGTCACTTAAATCAAAATACCTACGTCAAATTATCGGAATATTTGTCATTCGGCTGTAACATCTTAACATGTATCCAGCGCATAACGCCTAGAGCGTGCGTGATTTTTGAAAAAGTCTCAACGATTGACACGAAAAATGAGTGCTCGTGGAAAGAGAGCGCACCTGAAATCGTATGTAAGATTGAGGGGGCCATGTTCCCTTGAAGGTGGAATAACGACGAGTGACCAAAGGTCGCTAGGTAACAAACTCGACAGGTTACACGACGGTTGTTTTTGTTTTAAAGCGTTTTTTTTTTTATCTACAACTGCCAATGAGCCATGCACACCCCGCCGAGTGACCGCCCCCACGCCTGCCGCCTCCGATTCGAACTGAGCCAACCCAGTCGTATACACAGTCGAGGGGTCAGCGCCCCCGCCTCTACCGACCGAAAACGTAACACATAGCAGGTGTTTGTCTTGTAGGATACTAGATATATATAAGATTAGATTTTTCTAAATTTCGTTAATCGTTATATTTCTTATGCAAAAATCGTTTACACCTCCCATTTTTCCTTTAAGTTGTCGCCAGACATGATGACCCCACATCTGGTTCAACTCAGACCCCTAGTTTCTGTTGATTGTTGCTCCTGATGATGGTGATAACGGCGAAAGCGCTCGGACGCAAGTTAATATAAACAGTACTACCAAGAGGAAGTCAAGCGTTGTCTCTTGCCCTTACCAATTGCAAATTTTTCCATGAATTACTAACTGCCTCCTATTTCCTTGAAATTTTGGAATTTCGTCTTGCAGGACAGTTTTCCAGTGTAAAGGTCCGGGTGAAGCCTTGTGTTCCTCTTATCGGCTTTCCGTCGATCTGGTCAACGGCTGACCCTTGTTTTGATGAACTGCTGCACCTTTCTTTCACTTGTGTTCGCATTAACCTTTCGAGATGTTAGAGGGTTTAACATTTTTTGTTTATTCTCTATTCGCTTAAGTTCAGGGTATTTTAGGGAATGGTCACTTGCTATATCGATGTACCCGATTTGATATGTATGCACCTAACCGACCAAAGACAAGTTATGCAGATTATCTCGTTTCGAAGAATTGTTAAATGATAAGCAATTATTCCTGATTTGGAGCCGGCATTCAATAATTCGATAAAATTTATGTCATACCTCGACATATTATGTCGATCACCTACATTACAAAATGCTTACATTTCAATACGAAATTTTCAATGGGAGAGAAAAGTTAAAAAGACAAAATTGATCTATTCGACACAAATAGGTATTTTGAATGGGAGCCTCGGATCTTTTTGTGCCATAGTGCCAATGGATTTTTTTTAAAACCCCGTCTCTATTGAGAAGAGTCTCAATGGATCAACAACTAGTTCCCATCGAATACCCACACTATTCGATGAACAGGCGTCCACGAACCAGAGATTTAGGTACATACAAATTGCATAATAGAGGCCTCCTAAATTTGGCTCCATACACAGGAACTCGTGTGACGTTAGCGCCCAGTAATTTTCTTTACGAGTTGATTAAATGATTATTCAGGTGTCTAAATTTGTTTTTAACCGACTTCAAAAAAAGAGGTTACTCAAGTTGACTTGTGAGGATTTTTTTCTTTTTTCAAACAAGACGATTTTTCTTTCAGGAAGATGTCAAGTCAAACATCCGCTCCAATAGCTAATTAATCGGGAATTTGAGTCATTTTGTTCCCTACCGACTGAATAATTTTACATTAGCAACCTAAACTTCACATTACCTTACCCAATGCGTTTTATTGTTTGTCATGGGTAGGTAGGTAGGTACTTGATAACAGGTGGACACATATTCCAATTCAAACCTCGCCCATCTAACTTCCTCGGCGCGTTCCCATCTGTTTCCGATTGGGCGGGTTGACGTAAATCTCACCACTCGAGAGACACGCACCACTTCCCTTACCTACCACTCCCCGTTCAATTCGTTGTCAAACCAGTGAGGGCAGTAAAGATAAGGGATTGGTCAAACAGGAAGGAATGACTCGACCATTTATCTTGAGGGGCCGACACTTCGGGACACTGGAGAAATTTTCGTCAAAAGATTTAAAAAAGAACTCAATGAAACATTGACTTTGCATTATTTACCGAGCGTCAAAAGTAAACACAGTCGCTTGTACCTTCTTCTATAGCTACATAACGGTGGTGGGTATTATAATGATCCAAAAACTGAAAATCGGTCAAGAGGTTCACAAATTTTCACTCATACACTTTTAAGGCCGTATCACACGTCAGACCGATCTCCTCCCCATCCCACGGACAGACACGCAGACCCTATTCTCTGATTGGCTGATCCTATGGATATGTTCACTTTGGCGCACCTGCATCAATGTTTGTTATGATTCATCTATGGAACCTTATTTCTAAGAAAAATTTTCAATGAATTTGCACGTAAAAATCACCAAAGAATCGGTCTGTCCAGACGGTCTGTGGGATGGGGAGGAGATCGGTCTGACGTGTGATACGGCCTTAAGCCCGTACGGCACAAAAATGTCCGAGGTACCCACCTATAGGGTTACCAGATGGCCTATCCGAAAAAAGAGTGTTACTTGGAATAAAAACCTGATTTGTTCAATTTTTTCAAGTACCTACATTTAATAATATTATTTACGAACTCATTCTTACTCATTTATTCACACGGAATCGACGTGAGTAATATTTGATTAATTAAATGACCAAGAATCATAAAGATTCTTATGAGGTAATGATTAATGATAAACAAATCACTTAATCAGCTGCAAAATATTATTTTTCCGAACTTCTTCTTCTCCTTCTTTTTCTTATAATATAAGGTAGGTAGGCAACCAAGTATATTATACTTGGTTGCCTACCTACCTAAATCTATAACATTAAAGTAGGTACGCCATTGATTTTTTTCTTATTAAAAAAGGTAGTTATTGAAAAAAAAGAGTATATTCGGCGGAAACAACAAAAAAGAATAGTAGGTATACTGAAGAAAGAAAGAGTATAAATACTATAAAAAGAGTAGGTATATCAGGATGGGTGCCTACCTAAGTATCTTTTCTTGGTAGGTAGCTAAAAGTTCATCTCAGCATGTAGCTAAAAGCATCATATAAATGAGGTAGGCACGTAGGTACCTAAGGATCTACATGTAACCTGCCCATATTTTTTTATGCCAACTTCCGAAAAAAAAGGATAACTTTCTTGCAGTTGAAACTGCTTACCTATATTATGAGGGTTTCGCCGTCAACCATTTCAGAACAAAAAATGAATCATTTTCAAATTTCGCATTTTATTTTTGCAGAGTCAGGTAGTTTGTCCCTGGGCATGTCATCCTTGGGGACCCATTGAGTAAAAAAAGTGATCCCGATTCTTGTGCTAGCTAAGATTGAAAAGGACGATGAAAAAATGAATATTCATGCGAAACGAACTGTAACGGAGCTGAAAACGAAAAGAGCTTACTCATTTCAACACTTGGGTGATATATTCGAACTAATGTCAGAAATATTGACGACCAGCTAACGTTCAGGCAAGTGGAACTGAAATAGGAAGGCTATGAACCGGTCGTTAACGGTACTACTTAACATTTTTCTAGCCGTCGGTATCACGTGCCGTCTGATAAGTAAACAAATTGGAGTTGTGAACATATTTTGGAAGATACGTTGAATCCACAATAATTTACATTTTTGAGTTATCGACTGTTGACGGAGCAGGAATTATGTGTAATCTATAACCCTTTTTACTTCTATATTTACCTACAGAGTAAATGGAAGTATTGGAATCTTCCTAAAATCGAGAATCGGACGGAGCGTCAGAAAAAACTTTCAATTATACACATTTACTCAGAATCACTTCCCGAACAAGTGCCCGTGTATCCGTCTGTGGTCATTTACAAAAATGGTCATAGCTCCCTCGATTCTCAACCTTTTTTCTGATTTCTTGAACTGCAATGTTCGTCTCAGCAAGACCTAACATTGTTTAATCGGAATTTGAATAACTCGCAGTACTTCCGATATATTCGCATTTTTTGTTTTTTCTATTTCATTTTTTTCCTGCCACAAAAATTAACCGATTCGAACGTTCTTGGTCCTAGAATCTTTGTTTTACTTTGCAAAATGTGTGGGTGTTTTTTAAATTCCGATAACTTGGCGTATTTATGTTTTACGCAAGTTTTAAAATTTGTATAGGGTTTTTTTACCTAAGCACCCTCAAAAGCAGTCAAAATATCAAATCGTGTCACACTTTAGCCTTTCAAAATATGGAAGAATTGTGGGTTATCTACGTCGGCATTTTTTTAATTTTTCCCAATAACTTAATTTTCTCAGGATTACCTACTAGTCAGGTACCTGCATACCCACCATGTTGAATGTACCCAACCTAATGAATGGACGATAGGGGCGTACCTCGAAAGACAATAGTTGTTTACATCCTGACGATTTGGCGGTGGTCCCTCGATCGTAAATACGGACGCGTATCCTGTTCTAGGCGAGGACGTTGAGGAGGCGATTTTAGAACACGCGAGTTCCGTACTCGGGTGACGGCCAGGAACATTTGAGCGAGTACAAGTGCCGATATGAAAGAGGATAAGGCAGCGCTGGACCGCCAGCTGTGGGTGAGGGGGTGAGGACCTCCGGCTGATCAATAGGACACCCACCTCGTACACCCCCGCACCCCAAAGAGGTCCTTGTCCTTCTACCACCGTGCGAGAATGCACATTTTAACGTCCTTGTAAATCGTCAAAATTATTTTTGAATTTTTCAAAAATTATCATTCAGAAGGAAAGTATGCATTTAGTTTATCTTTTTTTACAATAACAGTTGCTGTAGTGTACGATTCTTGTCTTTCGACCACCACTACTCTACGGAGCTGAATCTATTCCTAATTTGGAGGATAGATTGAGATCATTAACCCCTGTCCTTGTGGGTAAGGCACAAAGCCCATGTGCATATGGTTGCAACCCAAGGAACCGGTCCAAAATCCGGATGAGCGGTATGGGGAGTCTCCTGGTTCCTGATCCCACTGTAAATGACGGAGGGTAACTGCCACTGTCCTAAAAACTAGGAATTATTATTTTTACTTCCATATTTACAGAGTAGATGGAAGTATTGGAATCGTCCTAAAATCGAGAATCGGAACGGAGCTTCAGAAAAAAATTTTTCTTATTCACATTCACTCACTTCCTGAACGAGTGTCTGTGCGTCCGTCTGTGGTGATTTACAAAAATCATAACTCCCTCAATTATCAACCTTTTTTCAAATTTCTTGAACTGAAATGTTTGTCTCGGCAAGACCCTGTTTAATCGAAATTTGTATAACGCACAGTACTTCCGATATATTTGCATTTTTAGTGTTTTCTATTTTATTTTTCCGGCCACAAAAATTGACCGATTTGAGCGTTCTTGGTCTTAAAATCTTTGTTTTACCTTGCAGAATATGTGGATATTTTTTATAATCCGATAATATGGCGTACTTTTATTTTGGGCGAATTTTAAAATTTAATTAGCGAATTTTTTGATCTTTTTGACCTAACACCCTTAAAAGCAGTCAAAATATGATTAAATTGTGACACAATTATACGTTTCAAAATATGGAAGTATTGTGTGTTATCTACGCACCACTGGTTTGTTTAGAAGTTTTCACGTCTTACTAGGGATCACCCAAGCTAATACCATCGTATCCCGTCGTGGATTTGGCTTAAAGATTGGTACATTATTTCCAGAAATAATGTAGGTACCTATGTAATCGGTCGGTAAATGTTTTTACAACACCCCATCCAACTTGCACCTTTTACGTTTCAGAGGAGCACGAAGAGCTCAAGACGCAGAACATAGAAAGCCTCACGCCTTAGCCTTCTTGCCCACCCTGAGTCTGATTTTCGTTTCACTTCCCCGGCTTCGGAATGCAAAAAAGATCGCGGAATAAAAAGATATCGTCGCTGAAACAGCAATATGCTATAACTCAATTTTTGGCCAATTTGAGTTAGACCTTGCTAATATGGTAAAACAATGCTGTGGATCCATGACCGTGGCCAGAATTGCGAAAGGACAGAAGCCAACACTTCTGTGGCCAGTTTTTACTGCCATATTTACAGAGTAAATGGAAGTATTGTGATCGTCCTAAAATCGAGAATCGGAACGAAGCTTCAGAAAAAACTTTTTCTTATACACATTTACTCAGAATCACTTCCTGAACAAGTGTCTGTGTGTCCGTTAGTCCGTCTGTGGTCATTTACAAAAATGACCATAACTAATTATTACTAACTTTCTATTTATTTACTCTCTATTATTATAATTTCTTCTTCCATGCTCGAGTTCAATACTGGATTGTTCAAATCCAAATCAAAAACGTTGGAGATCTGAGAACTATCGGTATTATGAAACTAAGAACACTATCGATTGAGAAAACAAATTGAAATCCCTCATGACATTATTCTGACTAATTTGGAGGCTACAACTACCAAAAAAGAAAATGTTGAAAATCACTATGAAAATATCAAAGCCTCCCCAATAATTCAATTCCAGTACTCGAGTTGGCGGAATCAAATTTAATGTATTCCAACTTTCAGGGTTTGGGTGGCAACGATGTCGCGTCGGTGCTAAGCCAACGGTAGAGCTGATCGATTTTACTATCGAAATTTTGTCTCGATCTATCATTCGGTTCCGAAGATGGAGGAAGATGTTTCCCGCTTTTACGAAGTTGTTGTATTTGCCTTGGCAACAAATGAAGAAGGAGCATTAGTTTCATTCCTTCCGTTCGAGCGCTGTCTGCAGTGATAAAAAAGAGGGTTGTCCTTATCGCTCTGCTGCTGTCAACAAGTTCGAACATTCTGATCTTGCTTGTCTGCGTACGCAGGCCGGTGTTTTATATTTTCTTTTTTTCCAATTATGAGTGTCAACGAGTCAACTTGTCCAAAGTGCGCGGTTGTGTATAAACATCCTTCAAGTCTGAGGAGACATTTGAAAGCATCGCATCCAGAAGTTGCCCCGTCCGCCGTACGTTCGAATTTGGTGTGCACAGTGTGTCGCGGAACGTTCGCAACCAAGAATGACTTTAGAAACCACCTCATTAAAAAGCACGACGTTATATCAAGTCTGTCCACCAAAATCTTCAACTCCCGTGATGATTTTCTAGCTTGGAAAAGCCAGATCGAAAAAGAAACTGATTCTTTTTATGTAATCGCGCGAACGGTGAACGATGGGGATTTTAAATTGTCCTACTACAACTGCTGCCGGAGCGGTTACTACACTGCCAAAGGTAAAGGCATTAGGCACTTGAGGACCAAAGGTTCGAGGAAGATTGATGGTTACTGTCCTTCTGAATTGAAAGTAAAATTTGATACCCATGGTAAGTACACCGTCACTCACTTTGAAAAGCACTGGGGTCATGGGGTTGAGCTTCAACACCTGGGTCCCACGGCAGAGGAGCGCGCGCTCATTGCCAGTAAAATTGCGGCCAAAATTCCCTCGAGAGAAATTTTATATGAGATCCGACGTAACGTTTCCAACCCCGAAGATTTCAAGCGCTTGGATTTGCTGACCATCAAAGATCTCAATAACATCAAAGCCTCCTTCAATTTATCCTCAGATTACATGAAACATCAGTGTGACGCTCTAAGCGTTGATGCTTGGGTAAAAGAACTCTCCCAAGATGAAAGTAATTGTGTCCTCTATTACAAGCCACAGGGGGAGAGTTGTGAAGAATTCGCTCAACTTTCAGAACAAGATTTTTTCCTTGCAATAATGACGAACGCACAAGCTACGATGCTAGAATTATATGGAAACGACATAGTGTGTATGGATGGAACACACGGGATGAATGGCTACGACTTTCAGTTAGTCACACTGATGGTGGTGGATGATGTGAGGGAAGGATTTCCTTGTGCATTCTTGTTCACCAATCGCACAGCCAAAGATACTCTGTCGATAATGTTTTCCAAAATCAAGGAGCGTTTGGGCTCTAAAATGCCTACTCCTAGAGTATTCATGTCCGGCATGGACGATGCATTTTACAATGCCTGGGTCGAAGCCATGAAAGTATTACCCGAAAACAGGCTGTTTTGCATTTGGCACATCGACAAAGCCTGGAGAAATCAACTGAAAGCATATGTTCAGACGATGGAGAAAAGCACCGAAGTTTACAAAATTGTCAGGAGTCTCATGGAAGAGACAAACAAGACTACTTTTGACCAAGCTCTCAATGCAGCAGTCCAAAAACTCTTGGGTGACCCTCAAACGCGTGCATTTGGGGAGTATTTTGAGGCTCATTATGCTCGTGACCCAACTGTATGGGCTTACTGTCATCGCCTTCACCTTGGTGTCAATACTAATATGTATGTGGAAAGTCTTCACAAATGCCTAAAGTACTTTCAACTCGACGGGGAAACTACAAAGCGACTAGATAAAGGTCTGCTCGGAGTGATTAGATTCCTCAACAACAAGATTTTCGATAGAATCATAACCATCAACAAAGGTAAAATATCTACGAAAATGGCAGCCATCAGATCTCGTCACAAAATCAGCCTTGCGATGGACATAAGAAAAGTAGTTTACCAGCATGATGGAGCTTGGAGTGTCGCTTCTTCGGATGGAAAAGATCTGTACACGGTTTCCTTGCAAAAAGAAGTATGCTCGTGCAAGCTGATCTGCGACAAATGTGAAGTTTGCATCCATCGTTATGTATGCACCTGTCTGGATAATATGATTTCATGCAATATGTGTAAACACATTCATCTTGTGTCGATGAAAATGCGGGATACGATAACTTCATGCGCCAAACCCCAAGAACCTCCTCAAGACGACGAACCATCATCAATGCTCACCATTGCCGTAGATAACGACTCAAGGGCTCGAGAAAAACAAAATTTGTTGGCTCAGGTAAGAATTCCTGAACCCATCCATTTTCTCTAAAAATGTAACTTTTTTGCCTTCCTATGCATTTTCCTCCCTTTAATTGTACATCAATTAATTTTATGGCTATACCGTTGAAAACCTGAGATTTTGTACCAGCTTTTAGGATTACTGCGTGAAAAAACTGGAAACTGTCTAAAGTCATCTACTTCACTGTTGGGGTTAATATTAAAACTACTAATAAATCTTACTTTGAAAAATTGAATATGCACAAGAAATATGAGAAATTTGACGCTCTTTTTTTACCGACTTCAATAAGGAGGGAGGTTCTCAACTCGGCTCGTATGATTTTTTTTAACGGTACCTATCACGAAATGCAAGAGTTTTGATTTAATACCTACTAATTTTTTCTTTTTTTTTACATTACAGGTGTGCTCTGGTAAGGTGCGGGACCACGCCAGCGCGCTACTTGCGAACAAACAAGAGAGCGCTGCTTTGATGAATAAAATCATGGCCCAAGTTGAGATTTCAGCATGCCCTGAAGAAGTTGCTGCTCTAAACCGACATTTGGCTTCAGCACTTCCTGTAATGGCAGCGGTTCGCGAGAGATCGGGTCCTTTGTATTTCACGTCGTTACCCATGTGTGCGAATAGTCAAGACTATAATCTGTGATAAATTTTCAGTCATGGATCTGATGTGCAAATAGCCGGAAAGTTGATGTTTCACAGTAAACTTATTATTACATAGTAAAATAGAATAGTCTGCGTCTTCCAAGTCGTTACCAACGTGGACGTCTTCAGTGAAGACTCTTCACCGTCATGTGTGTGACGCCGACCTACTGAAGAGTCTGCAAGTCCATCGGTTGCGATTTTCACCCAAAAATTATTTTACACCCGCAGGTGGTCGTAATTATTATTATTATTTTCTGTTTCCCTCCAACAAGACGTATTCTTGTGAAACCTGGATGATGTGGCAATAATTGAGGGGTTGGTATTATAGGTTTTGGGTGGTAAAAATTACCACAATTTTTTTTTTTTTTTTTGAATGAATGGAATGGAACTAATGCTCCCTGTGGGCACTAGCCTGTCGTAAGAAGATGCCTTGGGGAGTGCATCGTGTTTTGGCCCTTGTACTTCCATCTACCTAGTGTACAAGTTCTTGGCACGAAATAAATTTCGGATGAAACATAACCGAAAATGGAACGGAATGCCACCAACCGTACTTTCCAATCTCAATCCGTTTCAAAAATGAAATTTTTCCCCTTCTTTTCTAAAACTACGTTTTTCTACCCAAAAACCCATATCCTCTCCAAAACTTATGTTGAATTTTAAATTTAATACATTTGACAAAATTATTGCGTCGCTCGTTTTAAGCGCTAATCAAAATGTTCTGCACATGTGTGGTCGATTAATTTTATTATTCTGCTTTGCATGGTGAAACTCCATGGAAGAACAAACTTCTTCTTCTTCCATGGTGAAACTCAAAACTAACCTACTGGGCCATCATGGATATCACCGTGATAACAACTGATAGCAGTTGACGTTTCACTTTTTACTCGTTTTCTGATGGTGGCCGCTGGACACATCATACAACTTGTTTTGACCCACGAACTTAACTATCCCAAAAAGTAAACAATTTTCGAGCTCAAAAAACTGAATTATTATTAAGATATTCAACTATTTTTGAAAATTCCCCAAATTCATTGTGATATTCTTTGTTAGGTTGTAAACTTAGTTCGTGTGGGTAATGATCGTTTACGCGCTTATTCACCGTACAAAGGATGGATTGCCACTTTCAGCCAGCACGGATTTCAATCATGAGACCAACAAGAACATCAAAGAGAACAAACGTTACGTAAAAATGGTCGGAAACAAGGCTCCCAGTTTACCGGACAAATGTCTGCTGCAGTTGAAAGATTTCACAATTTAGTGAGCAATTTCAACACCTTGAATTTTTGATTTGGCATCGCACGATGTTTGCTTTTAGGGCTGTACAGAAATGCACTGTGGATCGACGTGTTTTTGGTTGCTTGCTGTTGCAGTATGATGAAAGCCCGAGGGATCACATTTCTCGTCATGACTGAATTCCATTATCCAGTCGCTTTGGCGTTCAGTTTCTTGACGGAACTCATGAAGGAGTTCATCCAGCAGTATGAACCAGCAAAATTGATCTCAGCCAAAAGGCCTTATCATTTCATCGAATTCGGTAAACATGTCTGCTTTCAGCTGTGGCTGGAATGCTACTGTGAAACCCGGGGCGTACTGGCATAGGGGGCTAGTTGGCACACACCTTTCATTTCAGGCTGCAGACGAGAGAAAGCTATACCATCACTCAGGTATAGGGGCAGGGGGATTCTAATTGGGGAGATTGTATACGTAGTGAATGCGTGTCGAACATTAAATGTTCGACACGCATCAACTTGAACATAAAATTTTCATGTTCCTGAATTGTAGAATAGATGATGAGGAAGGGGGTTGAAACCCAGCGAGCAGAAAGGACAGCAGAATCCATTGAAATGCTGTTCAAGTTTACCTCGTTGAAAAGATTCCGATAGCCTGAAACCTTAAACTAGCTTATGCCAACACGAACCTGGGTGTGTGCCTACTAAACCCAGCTGGGGTTAGTCAGCACACTTGAAAGCTTCCAGGAAACTGGCTCCATTGCCGACTTTAATGATTCGTTTCTATGAGACCTAGAAATGAATGATAAAAATCGAAAACAATGCCAACGCGCCCCAGTCTGGATTACGATTTTGTACATTCACCCGTCGTGTTAATATAGATGATGGTGAACTGACGGTTTTCCCATTTTAGATAGTACAATCCACAAACTACGCCAAGCTTACAACAAGCCTCAAAGCCTGGCCAACCGAGTGAACCTGTCGGATTTGAATGCAGAACTGACCATACGGCCACCGTACCGCCTTGCAGTTACTGACGTGGAGCCAATCATCAACGGTGCCGGGCGCATGAATGTCCCTCAAATGGGAGGTCAGTCTGGACTTTAGTAACTTAAAAGAGATTATTTTTGGTTACTTCTACAAGGATGTTTGATTAGTTGGTCCAAATCGGTTTAGTGCTGAAAGAAATAATAAAACACCAGATTTTGGGACATTTTCCTGAAATTTATTTGAAAATAGTGAACCGATTTGGTTCGTTTTGGGCTAGTTCTCTTCTGATTGATCCTCTTCATAAGTTAGCTGAAAAACATTCTTTGATGGCACATTCTTTGATGTGCTATAATTATGAATATTGTGAAAAATCCTTTTTCAAGGTTAGGTTCACATTGACTCTCCTCAAGGGGGTAAGGTAACAATTCGGTTATCAGGCCAAAAGCCAACGCCTGGAACGGCGGTTTACTTTACTTTTTACTCTCAAAACCCCTCAAGTCTGCCTTGAACTCACTTTTTCGCCAACCCTGAGGTGAAGTTAATCTGTTACCTCCCAGATGAATCATCTTGTATTTCAGTGGGGCCACCGCCAAGATTGGAGCCGATATCGATATGGGCCTGGATCGCAGTTCTCCTCTCCTCGTGTCTTATAGCTTTGGGATTCTATAGAGGACTCGTCTCGCTTCATTTGTCCAGTATTGAGGTGAGCTGCTCGACATAGTTTGGTCTAAAACTTGCTGGATATGGCAAAGCTCTGACGTTTTTGGTACATTATTCCAAAAAATAATGCACCTATGTAATCGGTCGAGCAAAATTTTTTTTACAACACCCCCTGAAAATTCTTTTTTTCACGTTTCAGAGGTTCTGGAACACAAATATACAATAAAAATTTTTTGTCCGTCCGCCGTCAGGCGCAAAATGCATTGAAGGAGTGGTCCGATTTAAAAAAAAACGGGCGTTTAGCAAATTTATCCTTGATGTGCACCTCGGGTAAGAGAATCCGCTCAATTCACTCTAACTTACTCAAAAACGTTCAAATTTAAAAAAGTCATAATTTCAAAAACAGTTTTTTTGAGTTTTCAACCCTTTAACATTTTTTGATCGGATTCCTCTGACAATGTGCCTCAAGTTGGAGCAAACCATAACTTTTAGGATCAATTGCACCAAAATCGGATCAGCGGTTCGATACAAAGTGGACGGACGAAATTTTGGACAAAAATTTTGTCCAGCCACTTCGTATTGAACTACTGATCCGATTTTGACGAAATTAGTCTTGAAAGTTGTGGTTTGCTCCAACTTGAGGCATATTGTTCGGGCAATCCGATCGGAAAAGGTTAAGGGGTCCGATTTGGCGTATATAAGGTATATTTTTGAAAAAACGTAAAAATTCAATTTTGAAGGTGATGCCGTGGGTTTAGAATTTTTTGAGTATTTTTCACGAGTTTCTCGCTTAATTTACCATAGGAAAGGGGTTTTTTTCCGAAAAAATTTGCAAATTTTGTTTTTGAATCGGTTTGGCTTGAATTTCTTAATGTGATTTCTCCTTTTTCACGTTTTTGCCAATTCGAGGGAGTCCTACTGAGCAGGTTTTGAAACTTTTCGAGCCAAGTTGAAATTTCTTGAAATTCATCAATCTCACGTTAGTGGCTGGGGGGGGGGGGGTTAAAGTTGTCCCACCTTCTCCTACGTTTTGGCGGCGAAGAATTCACAAGGATGCTATTGGATTTCTAACCGGTGTAGTACCAATAAGTTTTTGTTCGTTGTAGATGATCGACGGTCCAAACCCAATCCATGGGTTGTTGTATATAGTGGAAGCACTAGTCAGAACGTTTCAGGTAAATTTCACACGTACAAAGAGCAAAGATTCTAGTTTTTGGACAAATATTCGCTTTGAGAAAATTATGATTTATGAGCGTTTCATTCCAGTTGTACCTGCTCTTCTACAACACGAGACATCGGGACTTCGAAAGTTGGCTGGCAGTCTTCGCTCACTTCTTATGCATTTATTTCCTTTGGGATCTGAGGGACTACAACCAACATTTTGTTTTCACTATTTCAACTATAGCCACGCATTTATGCACAATATATCGCCGCTTGCAAGAGAAATTGCCCGATTATCACATCTGACGAATGTTTAACCGTCTGTCGGGAAGTTTGATATATTGCAAATTGTTCGAGAAGCTCGAAAATCGTTACGGTGAGAACTTTGGAATCGGGTACCGACACTGACGCCCTCCAAAAACAGCAGAGTATTCATGGATTGCGCGAGCCGTTAATTCGTTGCTGAGTTTCTCGTCAAATTGTTCGTTCGGTTTTAAATTTGCTTGATGGTAATGTACAAAGTGGCCCGTGGTTGGATTAAATTATTGGTTTTTGAAATACCGTCGATATTATCCTGGCCTTTTTCTGAAAAACATCTTGAGTAGATGAGTTGAATGAGCGGTTTTTTTTTAAATTGTTCAAACTAATCAGCTCAAATGAATATCCAACTGTACTCGTGTGTGCACCGGCGATTTTTTCCAACCCTCACATTTGGCTGCAGCTTAAAATTTGACGTGAATGTGGAGGCTAACTGGACTAATTAACAAGGGTGGCACTGTTTTTATTAGTTCCAAATAATACAGAGGATACGGTCCACCGTATTAAAACCAATATACAAATGATAGTTTTTACAAAATCTCCCACACTGGCGTGTTAGATAAATTGAAGAACTCCCCGACTATCGTACATAACAGTTAGCGTTTAACTAATCTAATTCTCATCTCTAGAGTTAGGCCTTAGGATCCAAGTAAGTCCTCGTCTTTCGATTCAGTTTTTTGTAAAGGTATCTGATACGTTTGTGTAGGTCGTCCCATTTGGTCGGGCGGGCTATTGGGAAAATTCCAGATCCCCAGATTTTCCTCTTCCTCAGAAGTACCCGGTACTCGTTACCTTTGAATCCTCTCAGCCACGATGGTACACCGTAGAGCACCTTCACTGGATGAATGGCGTCATCACCTGAGAAAATAATAAAGGGTTGAGGGCAGAGTTGAGCCTTGATTCCGCCTTTTCAACATTTCCCAATTACAGAAAATAAGCTTTGAGCAACAAAGTGAAGTAGGCACTACTTCTTCTATAAATCACTGCTATTTCATTTTTTTATTACGGCGTGGAAAAAGAAGAAAATGTGGATATATATTGTTAATATTCAAATGTTCAAAAAATAATGTTCAGAGATTCGTCTATGCTCAGACGGTGGAAACGGTCACAGCGAGCCGAGCCGAATCTAGCTGTTCGCGAATTCTCTCGCTTGTTCCGGCACTTGTCGGTATTTGGAGGAACCATCAAAAAGAGATTAGGGACTCGAGGCTCGTCTGGTGGAAACGGGTACTTATCGTGTTCGCGAACATCCGCAAACATCCTTGGGAGCTTCAAAGGCCCGATCGCCGGTAGGAGCACTGACGAACGTTCGCAAACAACCGTTCGTTCGCGCATGCTCCACCGGTGGAAACGGTCTCTGCGAATGCTGTTCACGAACGTTTGAAAACCTTTGTGAATGGATGTTTTCGGGTGTTCGCTTGGTGGAAACGCGCCTAAAGGTGAAATGTAGTGCGAGCTTCCTTGGATAAACCTAGCCTTGAATGAATTGATAAATCAGCCCTTAACTTGAGCAAGGCACCTGGATTAATACCAGAGGTCCTGGCAGTAGCCCGGGCGAGGGGGGAATCACCCTCGGTGTTCTTAGCTACAAGTATTTATTCACCCGGGTGCACTCCCTAAAAATCATGTACGATCACGCATGAGTCGATTTAGAAACTGAAATTTAGGGAATGGAAGTTGTCTTTTCCACGAAAGTTGACGAGTTTGTAAACTGGTTTCGATGGTAAAGCTATCGTCAGTACAAAACTTGACCGCCGAAATCGGTTTTCGAGCTCGTAAACTTTCGTGGAACAGACAACTTCCATTCTCTCAATTTGAGTTTCTAATTCGAATCATGGGGTTCCACAACTTCTTCCCAAATGAATTGATTCATCGCGTATAAGGTACGGCAGGGGGCTTCACCAAGAATATCGATGTAATCGTTCTGGCCGAACAGAGCCTTCTTTTCAGTCCAGGCATTCCGGGGACAGTAGACAGGCATTGGAAGCTTAGCGCCTTCCGCATGGGGCAGAGGACCGCTCAACAGTAATTGCTCCCTGTAACCGAATCCTCTCACGTACGGCTTTCTCTCGGAATGATACCGACCAAGGTAGCTCTGCAGGTGGAAGCTGCGGACGAACGTTCGGAACATGACGCCGGCTGAAATACGGGGAGAAGTTGTATTTAATATTAGCGGAATTCATGGTCTAGTATTTAGTTCAACCATTAATTACATGATGTTCGGTTAGGTCGAATGACGGATACGATGGCAAATCAGCTGTGCTTAGGTAGGTAAGTAAATTAAAAAATTGATAACTTACCTATTAACAATTTTGCCAAGTAGGAGAAACGATGGAAAATTAAAAATTTCACGAGTAAAAAGACACTGGGCAGATTTCCATTTTCTGTGCTTCCATTGTTATGTTTAATGTTTTTGTTGTTGTAGTTGTTGTTGTTAATCTAGATCCTGCCCGCATTTTACTTATCGATTTTTACATCCAACGGCTTCTTCCATTCGAAGGACGGGAGAATATCATTCGCGAATGATCCCGGTCAAATGACAGTGGGTCGAATGATAGTAACCCTGACGGACTATAAAAGAGCCACAAGAAAAAGAACCAGTTTACAGTTTACCATTTTACAATAACTTTCAAAATTCACGTACTTTCTTAAGGGCAATTTCACCAACAATAGGTACCTAGTTATTCCTTGATCTTGATCGTGATTTCGTATCTTCCGTTAACGGAACCAGTCGTCGGGAAAAACTCGTCGCCTCGCTTTCCCTCTGTCGAGCACCGAAAAAACCTCTGAATTCGACTAAAAAAGTCTGACTTTCAAAAAGTTGTGATCTGAACGCCAATATTGGAAATTCGAATACAAAATTATCAAAGTCAACTTCGAGATCAAAGTCAACGTCGAGATCAAGGTCAACTTCGAGATCAAACGCAACTTCGAGATCAAAGTCAACTTCGAGATCAAACTCAACTTCGAGATCAAAGTCATCTTCGAGTTCAAACTCAACTTCGAGGTCAAAGTCAAAATTGTAAAATCTCACAAGAAGCTGTTGGTTCCGTGTGCGGTGTTGAACCAAAGTTTCAAACTCTAACCTCTTTGTTGTAGAAGAAGGGTTTGTGTTGTATGTGTGGTCTGTGCCCGTGAGAAGATCGCGCTTCGTTGCGTTTGTTTGATCAAACTTGGAATAAATTGAAACTTACATTCAAGTAATAAGTATTTAAACAATTCCGTGAATATAGTCGCTACTTTTGAGTCCGTTTCGCATTTTGGGTTGCATTTATTTACAGTTATTTGACTGAAAAGCGGGCATGGCGGATGCGGCGGCTCGCCAGCTGCAGTACGAGTACAAAGCGGTAATGTTTCTTTTTCCAATACTGAATTGTCTTTATCAATTGATGAATAAGTACTTAATAAGTACTTATTACTTATGTTCTATTATTTTTGAATACCAGCTATTGTAATTTCGAGAAATGATGCCCCTCCTTCGAATTAATTTGGGTTTACACCAGCCGAGCTTGAGGGCGAGTATTCAAGAACTTTCGCAAGTTCCCCCCAAAAACTATCATGAATCATTCATTATAATTGATCAATTTATCATTTCAGACGAAAGGAGGTCATAGCGTCACTGTTTAGGTACCTCAATCCCCTAATCAATCTGAACATTTTTTTAGGCATGTTCGGAGAGGCAGTCCCGGACTACTCCGGGTTTAGCTGCTGAGATACGCCAAGCTGTGTGATATCAATTTGCCTCTTCGAACAGTCCCTTCGTTCCGATTTCAGTAGCTCATCCACCTTTTATTCTACAAGGATTTTTCAAGGTTTATTCAGTGCGCGTTTTCCTGGTTTGGATCATTTTCTCACATGCGTACTCCAGTTTTTCACAGTAGTTGTGGAAAGTGGCAACACTGGACTACGCATGCGCAGAACCGTTTCGACTAGCAGAACGTGGCCTGGGAACAACCTTCCATTTGCCGGATTTCTTGAGTTTATCACACCTCCGACCATTTCAATCCAAGGTGCTCTGGGCTTGAAGAAATAAATTTCCGGGATACTCGTGCAAAACTGCGCTGCCTCGTCCCTTTTTCACCAAAAACTATCACGATTAATCAATTTATCATTTCAGAACTCGAATCTCGTACTGCAAGCTGATGTCCGTCTTATTGAACGGAGAAGTCGCGATGAGGCGACAGGCGAGGTCATGTCCCTCGTTGGGAAGCTGGACGGTACCAAAATGGGAGATAAGTTCGAAAGAACCAAGCCGGTAAAAGCCGAAGAGAGGAAAGTCAAGTAAGTACTTTGTTCTGGCTGTTCTAATGTCCGTTTTACAGAGAGGCCTCCAGACAGTCTTCTTGCCTATGGGCAGCGGGAGTTGCCGGGTTGAGAGGCATTGGTAGGGCATGAGTCAGAATCCGCTTCCTAACCGCCTGGAAGGGTTCAGGTTTTTTTCTGCTGTTTTTCCTATTTTTCGCTCTTTTTTTGCTCCTTTTCCTCATTTCTGCCATTTATTGTTAGCATTCGTCCTTCCGTCCGTTCGTCCCTTTGTCCTTCCGTCCTTCCAACCTCCTGAAGGGCCGTGGGAAACGTTCATGGGCCTTCAAGATGAGGTTGTATGGTGAAGTTAACCTATTTTTTCCCTTTTTTTGCGTAGACGGCAAAAGAGAGACGAAGCTCAATACGATTTCGCCCGAATGAAAGGGACGACTCTCCTTTCGGACACAGCTGACGACATGGTGGGCGTTGTGTACCGACCCAAAACGCAAGAGACCCGACAAACCTACGAGATTTTGCTCAGTTTCATCCAGGAAGCTATCGGTGACCAGGTACACGATTGTAGTAATATTGTCGGCACCGCGCCATAACCGCGAAACTGCTCATTATTACTGTACAGTTTCGCGGTTATGGCGTGGTGCCGAGGATATCATAATTTATTTGTCATCGAGGGGGAAAAATTCAAAAAGTCGACAAAATGCAGTATGAAAACGCGCGACACCTAAAAATTTTTCGTCATTGAAATAAAATAACTTGTTATCGTCAGATTTGCCTAATTGTGGACTTATTCATTTTATCTTCAGCCCCGAGACATCTTGTGCGGTGCTGCGGACGAAGTTCTCTTTGTATTGAAAAACGACAGATTGAAGGACAAGGAGAAGAAGGTTGAAACTGAAGCTTTGCTGGGCGGCTTAGCTGAAGAAAGATTCGCTTTGCTTCTCAATCTGTGCAAGAAAATCACCGATTTTGGCACGGATGATAAAACCGCAGCTGTTGGTGAGTAAAGCGATTAATTCGATGCCAATTCGTCCCTCATACATGTCCAGTTTGAAAAAGTTAAGAAACCAAAATTGAAAATTGCGACGAATTTTCTGCTTCCAAAATGATCATCTCCATATCCATACACGAATGTGATGTTTTTCAGTGGATGAAAACATTGATGAAACCTACGGCATCAACGTCCAGTTCGAAGAGAGCGAAGAGGAAGATGGTGAAGATATGTACGGCGAAGTCAGGGATGGCGACGGCCCCGATTACGAAGAAGGCGAAGATGCCAAGCACAGCACTGCAATTCACGCAGAAAACGTAAGCCTGGTGTTTTCATAGCGCAAAACTATCTTCGCTGATTGTTTTTTTTTTTTTTTGTAATCTTCAAAACCTGAATTACAAGCTTAGACATTAGAATACAATTCGTACAATTCCATACAGCTGAGCGGCAACCCGGAAGAGAGTGGGAAGAAGGAAAAGGCCCTGCACCCTTTGGATATAGATGCTTACTGGCTTCAAAGAAGGTTGTCGAAATTCTATTCCGACGCCATGACTTCTCAAGCTCGGGCGGCCGAGGTGCTGACTATCCTGAAAGACACGCCCGACGACAGAGAATGTGAAAACCAGTTGGTCCTCCTCCTCGGCTATGAATGTTTCGATTTCATCAAAACAATCAAGAAGTATAGGAACATGAGTAAGTCGTCCGATTTCTGTTAATGCTGCTGTACTAGATTCCGTGCCTGGTCATTATCAGCTTCGATTTCTTTCCAGTTCTGTACTGCACGCTGCTGGCTTCGTCTCAAAACGAGGCGGAAAAAATGAAAATTCGCAACCAAATGAACAGCAATTCCTCCCTCGCTAAAATTCTTCGCCAACTTGACGTGGGGAAAGCCGACGATAATGGAGAGACCGAAGTGACGCGTATCGCTCGCAAGAAAGACGTGCAGAGCCACCAGGGCGGCCTTACCGATAGCGGCGGCACGTACGTCGGCGCCAACCGCGACGTTCTGGATCTGGAAGATCTGATCTTCACCCAGGGGTCCCATTTCATGTCGAACAAGAGGTGTCAGTTGCCTGATGGCTCCTTCAGAAAGCAGAGGAAAGGTGTAAAACCGTTTTATGTTATGCAGCATTGTTTTCGAGTCAATTTTCAAATTACGGACCATTGTAGGTGTTGGAAATTTGATAGCGTCTGTTTGAGTTACGTCCAGAAAGTAAGAGATTCTACTTGATGTTTCCATTTTTAGAAGTTGGCTGAGTGACTGCGGGCGTTGGCCTGCAACAATCACTTTCGGGCTTTCAAAAAAGTCCCCTAGCAACTGCCACCCAAATAATTTTTCTTTTTCTTTAAATTCCTAAATTTTTTTCTAAACCCATTTTTCACCCAGCTGCCACCTGGGGTCCTGCTTTGGATCGAGCGCTGTAGCCCATGGTATTGTGACAGGACATCTTATTGAGATATGAAGCTCCTGGGTTTGATTCCCAGTCAAAGTGGAATTATGGCGCTAGTTTTTCCAACTGGATTTTTTTCTCAGTCCAACCTAGCAGTAGCTAAAACATCTGGATTTCCTTCCAATTTTGCTTATCGGTTCAATATACCTTCTTTTTGGATATCGGTAGAGTCCTTTAGAGAAAATCTAAGCTTTCACATTGTATGTTCACGCTGTTCTTGTTTTGAGAATTTCAAATATTCTTCAACACTTTGCTTTCAGGCTACGAAGAAGTTCACGTACCGGCTCTGAAGCCGAAACCTTACGATCCGAATGAGGAGCTCGTTTCCATAGATAAACTGCCTCAATACGTTCAGCCCAGCTTTGACGACTTCAAGTCGCTCAACAGAATCCAGAGCAGACTTCACAAGGCCTGCCTTGAAAGCGATGAGAACCTATTGCTCTGCGCTCCTACGGTGGGTTCTCCAATTTTTTAGGATCGGCGACTCTAATTCGATTCAACTATTTTCTTAGCTATTGGATTTTATCGCGTTTTTCGGTTGCAGGGGGCAGGAAAAACGAATGTTGCACTGCTCTGCATGTTGAGAGAAATCGGAAAACACATCAACGAAGATGGAACGATCAATGTGGACGAGTTCAAAATCATCTACGTCGCTCCCATGAGATCTCTTGTACAAGAGATGGTCGGAAGTTTTGGCAAGGTGCGTTCGCCAATAATAATTCAGTGTCCTACATCATACTGCGGCTCCAATTTTTTGTCAAGTAATCCACGGTTAATTTCGCGTCCGTTTCCAGAGACTGGGCTGTTACAATCTTACTGTGTCCGAGTTGACCGGTGACCACCAATTGTCCAGAGAGCAAATTCAAGCGACTCAAGTGATAGTCTGTACTCCGGAAAAATGGGATATCATCACGAGGAAAGGCGGCGAGAAGAGCTTTACCCAATTCGTTCGGCTGGTGATCATTGTGAGTACACGATGAAATGTAGAGGGCTTACTTTATTGCTTGTAGAGACCTATAGCTTATTACTGGAAGTAAAATTCAGCGGATGATATTATTAATTAGGCTTGGTTTTTGATGGATTATGAAGGCAAAAAGCCTTAATCGGCTTCAAACTGTTCAGTATTTAAAACGAGGTCTGTAGGAAACTCTTTTCCGGGTACAAAATCCGGATGAGCACCATGGGGAAGCTCCAGCTTCCTGGTTCCACCACAGCTCTACGGCCACGTCGGCCTCGCTCCTCCAAAAACGCTAAAACTTCGCTTTTGGTACCATTATCCGGCTTTTGATGTTGAGAGGAACTACCATCCTAACATCGGTTAACCGTTTCCATAACCGCGCATTTATCTCTTTTATCTTTATTTAAGGATGAAATCCATCTACTTCATGATGAAAGAGGTCCTGTCTTGGAAGCCCTCGTTGCACGTACCATCAGAAATATCGAGCAAACGCAAGAGGACGTTCGAATTGTCGGACTCAGCGCCACGCTGCCGAATTACCACGACGTAGCCACGTTTCTTCGAGTTCAACCTAAAACGGTAAAAATTTCAGTTTACTCACACAATTGATCTAGTCCCTTGAAAACCAATAATAAGCAGCAATGAAGAAAATTCTGGATGATTTCACCCTTCGACGATTTTCAGGGGCTATTCTACTTTGACAACAGCTTCCGTCCGGTGCCGCTGGAACAGCAATATATTGGTATAACCGAGAAGAAAGCCTTGAAAAGGTTTCAAATCATGAACGAAGTCGTCTACGAGAAAGTCATGGAGCACGCAGGGCGGAACCAAGTTCTTGTCTTCGTCCATTCCAGGAAAGAAACAGGTCGGTTCGAGTTCATTGGCCGATTGGAGGTTCGTTCAGCCTGCAGCGGAATCTTCCAGTTTAAAATTTATTGAAAAATTATCATTTTTCAAGTCGTTGGAAGCTGTTAAAAAACGCCTCCATCCCCAAGCTTAAAGCATTGCTATCTTCAGGGCTTAAAGCAATACTTGAATTACATTTCGGTAAAACGCAATTCAGTTATAGGTATATAAAAAAAATTTCTTTTTTGCAGAATCTGGCATTTTTTGGTAAAAAAGTGAAATAAAAAGTAAAAATTTAAGAAGTATTAAATTGTTATTCACGAAAACTCCATATTCTAGAAGATATTGCGCTAAACCGAAAAAATACCATACATTTCGCTGTTTATCTGCGTAGGATTGGTGGGATTAAAGACTCTGATGCTGCTGTCCGATCGAACCTTCATATCGCTATCTCGATAATGAAAATTATTTGAAAACTTTGAATGTTTTCTGGATTGATTGTTGCAGCGGAAGCGTCTGCCTAGAAATTCATAGATGTGGTGATGTTTGTAGGTAAGACCGCCCGCGCTGTGAGAGACATGTGTTTGGACAAAGATTCGTTGGGCCAATTTTTGCGCGAAGGGTCCGCATCTATGGAAGTCCTTCGGTCAGAAGCCGATCAAGTCAAAGTAAGTGATTCCTCGTTCGGTTTTTTATTTAGTCGGTTTAAAATACAGTTAACCGTTGGTTAATTTTCTGATTTGGAAATTTCCTTGGGTTTCAGAATGGGGAGTTGAAGGATTTGCTGCCGTATGGATTCGCTATCCATCATGCCGGTATGACTCGCGTTGACAGGACGCTCGTTGAAGATCTTTTTGCCGACAGGCATATCCAGGTTTGCCCGATTGATATATTGTTAGCTGATTCTTGCGATCACATTATTCAATATTCAAAATTCTAGAATCTTGGATTTTTTTCTCCGCTCTGTCCCAGGTTCTTGTCTCGACCGCTACTCTGGCCTGGGGTGTCAATTTACCAGCTCACACTGTCATCATCAAGGGAACGCAGGTTTACAATGCCGAAAAAGGAAGATGGGTCGAGCTTAGCGCTTTAGACGTCCTGCAGGTACGTATTTTTGATTGATAAAAAATTACCCTTAATATGCCATTCGAATTTCAACTCATAATATGAGGCAATTCTCCATATTATCATGGTTACAGATGCTGGGACGAGCCGGTCGACCTCAGTACGACAGCAAAGGTGAAGGTATACTCATCACGAATCATAGCGAGCTTCAATACTATCTCTCCCTGCTGAACCAGCAGCTTCCCATCGAGTCCCAGCTCATTACCAAACTACCCGATATGCTCAACGCTGAAATTGTCCTCGGTTCAATTCAGAACGTGCAAGATGCAGTGAAATGGCTGGGCTACACCTACCTCTACATCAGGTCTGTGTGCCTTCAATTTTGGTTAATCGATGATGATAAGCGCTCAAAAATGATCGACGAGACCCCTCGCGTTACCAAAACCTCCTCTACCCTTTTCCAGAATGCTGAGGGCTCCCAATCTTTACGGCATTACCTCGGATAAACTGTCGCAGGATCGACTATTGGAGCAGCACCGCGCCGATCTCATTCATACGGCCGCTATTCTTCTTGAGAAGAGCGGCCTCGTCAAGTACGACAGGCGCACTGGCCATTTCCAGGTACGTCGCGCTAATATCTTGGAATTTCAATTTTAACACAATTTTTCACACACATTCCAAGTGTTGAACAGCTTCAATTCCAGGAGCCTGATGCTGGGCATTTTATATTTAGTAATCCTGTAATTGTCATTTTTGCTGTTCTCGGTCAATCACGATTTTGAGCTGAAAATCTGAAATCTTGATCTGAAAATGTTGAAGGGTTAGCTATTGTAAGAAGTCGAATTTATCGATAACCGAATCTTCTATTTCTTTCTGAAGCCGAACGGCCCTTCGGCCACTCAAATGTCAAACTATGAAATCCCGACATCCGACATCCCCATGAGCAAATTGTTGTTATTACTGATTAAAAACAGTTGGGAATATTTTTGTCGGAAGTAGGTGCTGACATTTTTTTGACAAATTTTCCGAATGGGAGGTGACGCATAAGATACAACTGAAAACGCATCATCCTCAAGATCTAATTGAAAACCCCATGTATTTTTTCAGGTTACTGAGCTCGGTCGAATTGCTAGCCATTACTATTGCACGTACGAAACCGTTTCAACTTACAACCAGCTGTTGAAACCTACTTTGAGTGAAATCGAATTGTTCAGGTATTGCACCTAGCGTATGATGCATAGCTCAATTTTCTACATGATTCGAATAATTTTACTCGAAATTCATTCCTTTTTTCTTTCCAGGGTTTTCTCACTTTCTGGCGAGTTTAGAAATATAACAGTGCGGGAAGAAGAGAAACTGGAGTTGCAAAAGTTGATGGAAAGGGTACCGATCCCCATCAAGGTATTTTCAATTTTCATTCACACCCCCCCCCATTCGGTGTGCACTGGGATTGGAGTATTTGGAAGCTGATTTTCCAAGATATTTTCGGACCGCTCACCATCGGGTTTTCATTTCGCAGGAGGGGATGGAGGAACCGTCAGCTAAAGTCAATGTGCTCTTACAAGCTTACATTTCCCAATTGAAACTGGAAGGATTCGCTCTCATGTCGGACATGGTGTACGTCACACAATCTGCTGCTCGACTTGTTCGCGCCATTTTCGAAATCGGTGAGTTTTTTTAAGAAACGTCGAATTATTGGCGATTTTGAGGCACGTGAGCATTGGGTTAGGCAGTATTGGTAGGTAATGCCCCATCAACACTTACCTATTCTGCCTACACTCACGCCGCTGGAACAAACGCTATGATAATCTGACTGTCGTAGACTCCGTTCATTGTGCTCTTCTTCTCGTTCTTAGTTTCCGTTCTACCCCGATATATATATCAGAATAAACAGGTATTCGGAATATATTCTTCCAGTGCTCTATCGCGGTTGGGCTCAACTGGCCGAGAAAACGCTCGCTCTAAGCAAAATGATCGACCGGCGAATGTGGCAGTCGATGTCTCCGTTGCGCCAGTTCAAGAAACTTCCCGAAGAAGTGCTGAAGAAAATTGAAAAAAAGAGCATCCCGTGGGAAAGGTGCGTATCCTTGCAATGCTATCGGACGTTTTCATCCATGGCTAGCATTCCAAATATCTCTCAACATGGAAAGAAGATGGTTGCTGAAACTGGTATTGATCTGGAAGAAGTGATGAATTTCAACAGTCTGTCCTCTTTTCTAATTGTTCTATCGACGCATCGGGTTTTGTTTGATATCATCTACCTGTTTTGTTTACCGAATTTTTCCAGACTGTTCGATCTTGGCCCTAATGAAATCGGAGAGCTTATTCGTATACCAAAACTAGGAAAAACGATTCACCGTTATATCCATCAGTTTCCGAAATTCGAGCTATCCACGCATATCCAACCAGTGACCAGGTACTGTAATTGTTTGCTATGCAATACTAGCTTAATTTATCATTGTAGGTCTATATTGATTTTCACGATTACCACTAAAAAGGTTTGACTTGGTCGTTTTTATACTACAGGTGGGGGTGAAAGAGTGTCGGTAGCGTCACTTTGAAATCATTATTGCGAGTTTCAACGCTTTCAACGGCACTTTCCCCCCGATGAGCATTTTTCCTCTCATCCTTAATCCCAAAAGCGCTTGGGCAGTGATTATATCGGCTGAAACAATCACCGATACTCTCTTGTCTTAATTTCTCGTCGAAATACTGATTTTCAATCTTTCAGGTCTACTTTGAGAGTCGAACTGATTATCGCTCCCGATTTCCAATGGGATAACAAAGTTCACGGCACGTCGGAAGGTTTTTGGGTTTTGGTCGAGGATGTCGATTCGGAAGTCATCCTCCACCACGAGTACTTCCTGTTGAAGTCGAAGTACGCCAAAGACGAGCACATCATCAAATTCTACGTCCCGCTTTTCGAGCCGGTTCCACCTCAATATTTCCTCAGGTACTTGCCATGTGTTGAATTGTGTATCTTGCGGATAGGCTCTTGCAAAAAAGTTTTTTGAACGTGTCCTCCAATTTTTCGCAGGGTAATTTCAGATCGTTGGATCGCTGCCGAGGCTCAGCTTCCAGTGTCGTTCAGGCATTTGATTCTCCCTGAAAAGAATCCTCCTGCCACTGAATTGTTGGATCTTCAACCTCTACCGGTACTTTGACTCGCTGTATTTTATATTTCTCGCTGTTGTTTCATCGCTCCACTAGTCTTGCGATGCCTTCAACGAACTGAGGAACAATAATTCAATTTGAAACTTGATGGAATAATTTTCGATCGCTTCTTCTCAGGTGTCGGCTTTGAGGAACGAACAGTACGAGGCATTGTACAGATTCAGCCAATTCAACCCGATTCAGACCCAAGTCTTCAACGCTGTGTACAACAGTGATGATAACGTTTTCGTCGGTGCACCTAACGGCTCAGGTAGGTGTACTAGATCAAATTGTCTGTCAGAAACTCCCTGTTTGCGTCAGCTATCGCAGGTGCACACAGTGTGAAAAGCGTTCAAAAGAAAACATTTTACTTACCTTTCTTTTCTCATTTTTTCGGTATACGGTGGTATGCTAATGGAAGCATTAATGAATTCGAGTGGGCAATGGCAAAAGTTCCACTCGTCTTTAGGCCTGGTACCTGGCACAAGGCGTCTGCCAAGCGAGCAGGAGGCGCTAGGTTCGACTCCTGCTAGAGTGATCATTTTTCCATTTCCCGCCCGATCTCATTCATGTTTACCTACATGAGGGGGCTGTCACCGGAAGGAGTATGTTAAGGAAGGTTGTCTCATTAATTTGCTGGTTTATCTGCGTCACAGGAAAAACTGTCATAGCCGAATTCGCCATTCTCCGTATGATCACCCGTTTGAAAGCTATGGAAGAGGAAGGTCAATCTGATACCAGTTTGAGTGCCGAAGCTCGTTGCCTGTATGTCGTCGCTAAGGAATCTCTTGCCCAAATCGTTTACTCCGAATGGCATCACAAACTCAGTCCTCTGATTGGCAATCGAGTGGTTCTTTTGACCGGTGAAACAGCGACTGACTTGAAGGTTCGTTGGGTCGAAACATTTTCATTTTAGGTTTAAACGTTCCACGTTTCTGTGTTTCCTCACGTCCTCACTCACGTGGTTGGCGAGATCGACAGCAGAGATAGCCAATTCTGCTGCTTTCCGGATCCACAGGCCAGACTCTTTTGTAGACCGCCTGAGGCGAGGCATTTCTGGTCGGTCCTTATCGGCGGGTTTGACGAAAGGGAATGTGTCGTTTTGAATGCACCTCCAAAACCGAAGGATCAAGGCGTCTGCCTAGTAAGCAAGAAGCATCAGGATCGAATCCAGCCGGAGAGTGGAATGTTTGCGATTCTAAACTGTATATCGTTATTATTAAGCATTGGTGGGGGGGGGGCTATCACCTGATCATAATGAAAGAGCCTATGCATTATCAGCGCTGTCTAGCCTCGTTCACCCAATCCTCCACCATCCATAGGTGGAATACATTTTCTAGCAGCAGATTTCACGTCTTCCCCGC